>JASDQU010684557.1:16713-29822 GCA_032191745.1 Picea mariana
GATTTCTGGCACAAAAATCGAGGAGCTTTTCCAGGATTGTTCAAATGGAGTTTTGTTGAAGAAATTCTAAGATAAGTTTTTGTAATTTATGAAGATGAATATGTTGTAAAAGAAATTTCTCTGAAGCTCTCAAATAATAAAAAATTCCCTCTTTGATTGGTTTTCCCCTTGTGGGTTTTTCCAGGGTCGTCGTTAGACCAAAAATCTCTATGTAAATTTTATGAATATTGTGTTGCTGATATGTTTTTATTTTTGCGTTAAAGATCGTTCACAATCCTCATGTTTCAGTTATAAAAAGTTGTTTATATGCTGAGTTTATTTGGCTGTCATAAAACTGGGTTTGGGCATTAAACATGGAYTGAAAATCAGCGAGACTTGAAATTGGGTGGGGTGTGAAATTTTACAATCATGATGTAAAGGTCTAGCCAATCTTGAATCTTTATTTTATAAAAGAAGCAAAGGTTGTGGACTAAGTCACCTGACACGAAGACACGGGACACGGARGACACAGGCATACGAGTATCTGATACGAACACGACAACCCTCGAAATCAGGACACATGGGATAAGTTAAAAATTACTGAAATAGACAAAATATTGATAGATCATAGTAGATATTGATCAATGATACATCATGAACTCCAAAAAAGATACAACATACAAATCAACCGATGGCTAAAATGATGAAATCCAACTTCCTCCACAGGCATATAAATTAATGAAACAACTAAAAGACAAGAAAAAAACCCTTTTTAACCTCCTGCACCCTGCTTTACGAAGGACACATGTCATAAAATCATGACAAGTCCTTAGAATGGTGTCCGACATGGTTGTCTGATGTATCCTTACCTCATGACACGAGTTGATGTGGTGTCTAACACGTAGCATAGCGTGTCATCACAATGACACCGCGGATACGGACACTTGGCCCATAAGGGACGTGTCAGGTGTCTTAGGTTGTGGGTTAATTACAAACATACTAATCAGATACCAAAGAAGATTAATGATTCTAGATTAAAACATTCAAAAGCAAGAAATATTAACAAACAAATTGACTGAACAGAACTTATAGAAGTATTTGTTGATGTTATGGAAGTTGCAAGAGGTATTAACCTCCACGTGTAACCTTTGACTAGAATGGAATATTCTGAAAACAAAGGAAACCCTAAACAGATGTGTGAAAACCCTAGAAGACAAGCCGGCCTAGTAGAATAAATAATATTAGAATATTATATTCCAGAAAGACAAGTAGACTCCAGAGGAAAAAGATAAACAGAAAATATAATTACCAAAAAGTCAAGCCGGCCCAGCCAAAAAAGTCACTGGACATATTAATATAAACAGAGGACGTTTTAGCTCATTTGTACACCCAGTCAGAGCACAAGTCTTGTGGAGAGCTGCAGTTGCAACTGCAAGTTGGAATAAGGGCATATGGTCATCTCTTGGTCTTGGTCTCTCTCTAAGTGATATTCTTGGTGATATTCTTGATGAAACTCTTGGTGATATCTTGGTAATACTCTTGACGATATTCTTGCTAAGTGTGGCGCAAGTGTGAGAGAGTAGTGGAGTTGCAGCTACTGCAATTGTGTATGGTACTTGTTTTGCGGATATGGAGACTCTCTCTTGTGCGTTGCCCTTGGAGAAGTAGTGCTTTGTGTTTTTTTGAGTTGTTGCAATTAGCGGCTAGGGTTTATCTATTGGTTCTATTATGGCTTTCAGAAATAATTTTGTCCATGGTTAAGGTGCTCGGGGGTGGCTTCGTGCCTATGGATGGGTGACAATAGAGATATTGTCTATGGTGAAAACGAGCACATCAATTATCTTAACAAGTTATGGGCCCACACTATCTTCAGACAGTCTAACCACTAGAAGGTAGATTGGGAAGTTCATTGTCAAGCTCGTTATAGCACCTGTTGCAGTTGCAATTGCAGTCAGGTTTTGTAGAGGCAACGAACCCTAACCCATTTGTTCGAGCACCTAAAGTGAAGCATTTGGCATATTTCTTTGATAGCCTAATGCACCCTAGCCTAGCCCACCTCTTGGCTCCCTCAACTAGCAAAAACGTCAGGTTTGAGTTTTTTGTCTAAGTCAAAGGTTGACTAGTCAAAGTCAAAATCAAAATTTGACTTCTGGTCAAATTGACTTTGTGGTCAAAGTTGAAATTCCAAAGTTTCTAACTTGTTTTAATCATTGAATCTTTCGATTCAGTTTCTAATCTATTCTTGTCAAGATGGTGTCTAGTTTCAGATTAGAAAGACAAGTTGGACGATGCTACAAAGATTTCAAAGGTATGCACTTGTAGATGCTTTTCAAGTTATATCATCTAGCAAAGCATGAGTATGTTTGCAAGGAATGTACTAGAGACCTTGTCCAAGCGGTGATCTTGGATTCAGTACATTCAAAGGAACAAGTGCACTCTTCATAGTAGTTGAGGCTTCAGGTTCCAGGTTTGATTAAAATGTTAAGCTTCAAATTTGTATATATCAAGGGTGATAGTTGTTGCATTACAAATTGTGAAAGCAGTCTTTGAAAGGTTCTATTATTGTTAGGTGAAATAATACTTGACCGCATATGAATACCATTGATATAGATGCTTATTGTACTTGTTTGCAAGATGAACTAACATTTCCTCTAGAGAGATATTTCTTGTTTGCTCTTATTGTTCTTGCTCTAGGCAGGTACCCTTGTGAAATATGTTTGATGAACAATCTTTGCGGAAGTTGTCATAGAAGAAGTTTATAAGGATGACACAATGCTTGCAACAACTACCAGATGGGCAGCAATCAGAACAAATAGAAACAAACTTAAAGAGACTCAGAGGGAGTCAGACTTAGAAAGAAATCAGTAATCATGAGGAAACTAGAATAGACTTGTGACACTTTGTAGAAAGAAAGAAGGACGCAGACGGAAGCATGGACTCTCTCAGATGGAGGAAGCTGATTACAAAATTCCAAAAGAAGAGCATGTGTATTGCTCATTCAGACATGAAGCCGAGATTAGGAGAGAGTTAATCCCCAATAATACGATCCACTGAAGAATCTGTGAATACTATGAAGTATATGTCCATGTTCTTCATTGGAAGTAGTAGCCATGATAAGCATCACGTGTTCAGCTTGAAGAAGTCTTCTTCAAAAAGAAGCCTTGAATATCCCTGGTTGTCCATCTACATTTATGTTCCTATGGCGAAGGGAAGAAGTTGAAACCTTTAGGAAGGAAGGGCATGGAATCTATAGAAGATTCCATGGACTCCAACATTGAAGAAGGAAGTTGTGATGAAGAACAATGTATGTGAGAAATTGTGAAAAAGACTTATAAATGGAAGCATTGATAGATACAAGGCGAGATTCGGGGCTAGAGGGTTCTCCCAGAAGGAGGGAGAAGACTATGATGACAGCTTGTTCCAGTAACCAGATATACCTCTACCTGAGCCATTATATCTCTTCTAGTATCCATGGGTTGGAGTTTACATCATATGGATGTAAAGACTGTTCTTCTCAACAGAGTAATTGAAGAAGAAGAATGTAGAACAACCTCAAGGCTTTGCAGTATACCAAAAAGAGACCCGTGTATGAAGATGGAAGAAGACCTTGTATGGATTCAAGCAACTTGGTGCAGAGCCTCTCATGTACAGCAAAAGCGTGGTGAAAACTTCCTATGACAGAGGAAGTGTATTGAAATGGTTCTTTGGAAGTCTGGGATGATGGATTGCAAATCCATGTCAAACTCCCATGATGACAAACCTGAGGAAGTTGAGAGACTATGATCTAGTAGACCCGTCCCTATATCAACAATTTAATGGCTCATTAATGTATTTGGAGAATACTCAGTCGGATATTTGCTTTGTGGGACGTTTGAGTAATGATATACAGCTACATGGATTTATCGATTCAGATTGGGCAGGGAGTGCAGATAACATAAGAAGTGCTTCTTGGATATGTTTCAGTTTGAGCCTTGCCATGATATCATGGGCTAGCAGGTGTTGAAATATTGTAGCTTCGAAGAACATTCTAATTATATTTGAGTTATTATCTTATAGATCAAATCCCCTTTTCTGGATTGATCATGTCGGGTTTTGTATAACACCAAATCCCCTTTTGTGGATAGGTCAAACCATATTTATATGGTGGTACTTGTAAAGTCAGCACCTAGGATTTATAAAGTGGTTTTAACCACTCTTGGAAGAAGTCAGCCCTACTAAGTGAAGAGACATAACCCTAGCCCCTCCTCACTAGTATTTATAAGTGAGGATGGCGCTTCATTTGGACACTCACTTGCACACACTTCTAGTGCGCATCTTTTGAAGGTAGTTGCAGTTGCAAGAAGGAGAGAGAGGTGCATGCTCAGTCCTAGTCTATTCTTGGTGGTTTGGTCTTAAGTCTTCGCATTGTATTGGCAATCTATTATTGAGGAAGTTTTTGTTGGGTTTTCTCCCCCATGAGAGTTTCCCAGGATAAATGTTTTGTACCTTGTGATTGTGCTTCTCTCAGTGATCCTACTTATGTTGTTTTGGAAATGCATTGAATGCTCTAGTAAATGGAAAATAACCTAATAACAACAATAAATTTAACATGGTATCAAAGCTTGACTGAATAGAGCACCTTTCACTGGGTATCTAAACACGTCATTGTGGTCGTACAACAAAATTAGGGCATTTTATTGGAGAAGAATTTTTTACTAAAACCCATCTAGGGAAGTACGCCCTACCCTAGCGCATCTTTTGGTAGCTTGAGCGCACCTTTTCAGTGGCCAAAGACTCTGGAAAGTCAAACCCTAGTTTTGACTGGTACCAGGAAACTAGAACCAGTACCAATCCAGATTTGCGCAGGTTAAGTTTCAAGGGGTAAAACTTGGAAATTTTTAAAACAAACAGCTCCAGCCTACGCACCTCAGCCTAGCACATCTCCTGGTAAGTTCAAATTCATTTTCGGAGCACTTTCCTTTTCTGGTCATTTTCCTAACTCCAGGTCAAGATGTCTGCAAGCACCAAGCTTGTTGACAAGTTAGAAGGTGTGGAAAACTTTCATGCCTGGAAGTATAGAATTGGACTCATTCTTGAACAAAATGACCTTGCAAAATTCATAAAAGAAAATGTACCAGAACCTAAAGAAGATGCAGCCAAAATGAAGTACAAGAAGGATATGGTAAGGGCCAAAAGGATCATTGCAAACTCCATTAAATATCAGTATATCACTTGATCCCTCAAGTGTCTTCCAAGAATAATACAAAAGAGATGTTTGATGCCCTAACCAAAATGTATGAAGGAAAGAACATCAACCAGAAGATGAACTTTAGAAGTCAACTCAAGAATACAAAGATGCAAAAAGGAGAAGCAGTCCAAGACTATTTCTCTAGGGTTACTCATTTCAAGGAACAGTTAGAAGCAATTGGAGACAACTCGGATGAAGATGAACTCATCATGACAACTCTTAATGGTCTCACAAGACCTTGGGATGCCTTCATCCAAACTATTTGTGCAAGAAAAGAGAAAATCCAATTTGACAATCTATGGGAAGAATGTGTTCAAGAAAAAGCAAGAGTAGCCAACTGAGAAGTCGTACTATTAAGGGATGAAGATCAAGCCCTAGCTGCTCATACTAAAGGAGGAAAGAAAAGGTCTCATTTCGAAAAGGAGACACACCTTCATAAAGAATCTCACCCTCCAAAGAGATTCCATAAATATCATAAGGGTCAAAGAAAGGGAAAAGATTTCTCCTCTTATCAATGTTATCATTGTGATAAGATGGGACACATTGCTAGGAATTGTCCTGCCATAAGGGAAGAATTCAAGGAGAGAAATAAAAAGACATCATGCCTATGCAGCTGAAGATGATGAGCCACCCAAGAAATTAACTAAAGAAGAAATTGAAGATTATGTCATGTAGACACTTGGCTCTTAAGCAAATGATAGGAACTCCGATGAGAATGAAGGATGTATCCTGTGTACCAGAAGAAGGAAAAGATGAAGAAGAAGCTACTTTTGAGATACATAGTATCTCATATGGAGATTGATTGTAAGGACCAGAAGGCTCCAAAGATGACCAAACTTTAAAACAGAACTCACAATAGACTTGGTCAAAGGATAATGAAGCCACCTTGACAAGAAGCAGAATTCGACTGAAGTCTAACTCAGTTTTTAATATTAAGACTTGGTTTTCAACACCAAGTATATCATGTAGAGACTATGAAGTTTTGTAGACTCGGAGTAAGTTGATCTCAGAAAAGATCAAATGAAGAGACATCTTCCAGGACTGGCAGACAGATGCCATGAGTTGAGCAGACTAAGATCGTAGCTTCAGGGACTTCTAGGAGATGTGTAATCTCCTAGGAAAATTTCCTTATTTCAGTAACAGATAAGGAAACCAATCAGAAGGACTGGGATATGGATTTTTCCTTAAGACGGGAAAGGAAGCCAGTTGTGACTTCCAAGATTGATCTAACGGATCAAACATGTTGCAGATAATAGTATAAAGATGTACAAAGCCTGATTTGTGTCCAGAGGATTCTCCTAGCAAGAGGAAGAAGACTATGACGAGACACTTACTCCAGTAATCGAATAAATTATTCCAAAATTCATAGACAACCAGAACAACCATGATTCAGATACAATATGAGATTCTGGGGGAGCAATCCCTATATTTGAGATTGAGTTACCTCCATGAAAGAGGAAAAAGCTACCTTCAATATCAGTTAAAGCCACTCTCAAATGAAGTTGTTGTCTTGAAAGAACAAAGGAGCTACTCTCAAAGTTCAGCAGCCACAATGAGAATAGAGCAAGTCATTCTCAGCTTTCGAAATAGCAACTGCAGGTGCAGAGTTTCTGTTCCAGAAGGAACAATTGCAGAGAGAGTAGAGTACATATTCCCAGACAATGAGACAGATAGTGCTCTACAGAAAACGCACAGAGCTAGCACATGATTATGCAGATTAAGTTGCAGTTGAGCAAGTGTACCAGGTTGGTACAATGTGATGTGAAAATTTGGTTTGAAGTTGAAAATAGAAAGACTCGTGTCTGCAGGTTGAAGAAAGCTCTATACAGGTTGAAGCAAACTCCTAGAGCCTGGTATGGCAAAATTGATAATTTCCTAACGAGCTTGATTCTAACCTTTACTTCAAGGTTATGAATGATGAGCCAATTATATTGCTATTGTATGTGGATGACTTATTCTTGACAGGAGAAGAAAACCTCATCACAGATTATAAGAAGCAGCTCGTTGCAGAGTTTGAGATGAAATACCTAGGCTTGATGCATTATTTCTTAGTCTTGAAGTTTGGAAGAGCCCAAAGAAGATCTTCCTTAACCAAGGGAAGTATGCAATTGAAATACTAAAGAGATTTGACATGTTGGAATGCAAATCCATGAACACATTCATGGAAACAAAGTTGAAGCTCTTGGTTGATACTTCGTTAGAGTTGGTTAATGCTACTCTATACAGACAGATTGTTGGATCGTTGATGTATCTGATGAAAACCAGGCCAGATATATGCTTTGTTGTGAACACCTTGAATCAGTAACTGGTAGAGCCCAGACGTGTTCACCTTGTAGCTGCAAAGCATGTGATGAGATACCTCAAGGGTATGTTGGATTATGGTCTCTGTTATATTGGAGATCATGACTTCAAACTGCATGGTTATACTTATTCAGATTGGGCTAGAAGTGTTTCCGATAGAAAGAGCACTTCAGGATGTTGTTTCAATCTGGGGTCAGTCATGACTTCATGGCAAAGCAAGAAGCAATCTAGTATTGCTCTCAACAAGGTAAAAGCAGAATACGTTGTTGCATATTCCGCCAGTTGTGAAGCCATATGGCTTCGGACGTTGTTGACACGTCTATTCGATCTGGAGATGGAAGCCACCGTGATTCTATGTGATAACCAAAGTTGCATAAAGATGATGGAGAAACCAGTGTTCCATCATAAGTCGAAGCACATAGAGATCCAATATCACTACATTCGTGATAAGGTGCACAGGAGTTGTAAAGCTCCAATATGTTGGCACGGATGAGCAGGTTGCAGATGTGTTAACCAAGCCTCTATCTCGTGTGAAGTTTGAATACTTCTGAGACAAGCTTGGTATAGTCCGAAAGGACCTCCCTCGAAAGGGAGAGTGATGTTGATGATACTATGGTATCTTGACCAACAGCGGGTAGCTCCATTAGGATTTTATATCCTAGGGGATTGATCATCCCTGAACAGATCTCGAAGGTCCGATAAGGGCGGTCTATCAAAGTACATGTGCATGTATATGCCAGTTGTGGTCAATAGTGGTAGCTCCGTTAGGATTTTATATCCTAGGGAATCTTTTGATTCCTAGGCAGATCTTGAAGGTTCGGTAAGTACGGTCTATCAGAGTACCACATGGTAGCTCCGTTAGGATTTTATATCCTAGGGAACCTTATGATTCCTGGGTAGATCCCGAAGGTCCGATAAGGACGGTCTATCAGAGTACCACAAAATGTTGTTGTTGCACCTGCCTCATTCTGTTGCCATATGATGATGATGTTATTGTCTCAGCCTCGTGTTGAGATATTGTTTCAGCCTCATGTTGTTGATGATGTTGTTGTAACAACCTCATGTTGTTGATGATGGTGTAACAGCCTCGAGTTGGTAAGATTGTTGCTTTAGTATTATGCTAATTGATGTTGATGTTTCAGCTTCATGCTATTGATGATGATGTTACTCCAACTCCATGTTGTGAGTGATGACGATGATGCTACTCTAGCTCCATGTTGTGAGCGATGATGATGATGCTACTCCAGCTCCATGTTGTGAACGATGATGATATTGATGATGAGAAAAACATCCGATGATTTGTAGATATGCCAATCAGTGTTCCAGATGTTGATGATGTTGCTACCCTCTCTCTCTCTCTCCTGATGATGTTGTATTGGGTTATGTCAGTAGAATACCCTTCTCGTTAAGGGGGAGTGTTAAAATATTGTAACTTCGAAGAATATTCTAATTATATTTGAGTTATTATCGTATAGATCAAATCCCCTTTTGTGGATTGATCATGCCAGATCTTGTAGACGACCAAATCCTCTTTTGTGGATTGATCATGCCAGATCTTGTAGACGACCAAATCCTCTTTTGTGGATTGGTGAAACCATATTTATATGGTGGTATTTGTAAAGTCGGCCCCTAGGGTTTATAAAGTGGTTTTAACCACTCTTGGAAGAAGTCGGCTCTACTAAGTGAAGAGACATAACCCTAGCCCCTCCTCACTAGTATTTATAAGTGAGGATGGCGCTTCATTTGGACACTCACTCACACACACTTCTAGTGCGCATCTTTTGAAGGTAGCTACAGTTGCAAGGACAGAGGCGCATGCTCAGTCCCAGTCTATTATTGGTGGTTTGGTCTTAAGTCTTGGCATTGTATTGGCAATCTATTATTGAGGAAGTTTTTGTTGGGTTTTCTTCCCCATGAGGGTTTCCCATGATAAAATATTATGTACCTTGTGATTGTGTTTCTTTCAATGATCCTACTTATGATGTTTTGGAAATGAATTGAATGCTCTAGTAAATGGAAAATAACCTAATAACAACAGTAAATTTAACAGCAGGAAACAGAAGTTTGTTGCACTCAGCACTGCAGAACCAGAATATATTGTAGCTTGTGATGCTTGTATGGAAGTTGTGTGGCTCCGTAAGCCGGTTTCTGGACTGTTTGATCAGGTGTTGGATTTGACCACGATATATTGTGATAATCAGAGTTGTGTGAAACTTTCAGATAACTCGGTGTTCCATGACAAGTCGAAGCACATTGAGATCAAGTATTATTTTCTCCATGATTGAGTCCAAAGGGGAGAAGTGGTTCTCCAATATATCTCCACAAATGAGCAGATAGCAGATATTTTGGTAAACCCTCTGTCCAAGATGAAAAGTTTGCGTACTTAAGGGACAAGCTAGGACTCGTGGAGATGACTTCCTTATTGATATATGGACAGTCATTTTCCAGTTTGGAAAATGGTCCTGGTTGAGCAGTCACTTTCCAGTCCAGAAAGTCGTCCAAGATTTCTGACAAACAGTCATTTTCCAGTTCAGAAAATGGTCCAGATCAGACAATCAATTTCGTAACAAAAATGGTTCGATAGATTGTTGATGTACAATAGACAGTGACTCCCCTTGTGGCCAGTGTAGGGGAATGGTCTAGGACAATCATTCTTCTTGGCAGTCACTCTAAGTAGTGGTCAAGCAGAATGGTCCGCCTCTCCAGACAGTCATTCTTTGGAAGTTCACAATTGCGACCAGTTTCAAAGAATGGTCCGTTATAGGAGGTTGGTGCAGGATAGTCATTTCCATAGGAAATGATTTGGGCAGTCATTCCCTAGGGCAGACTCATTCTCTCCAGGTTGCACGGTGATTAGTGGCGGAAGAATGGCCCAGTTAGGTGAATGGTCCATGTTTAGCAATCAGGGACAGTTATTCCCTAGGGCAAACTCATTCTCTCCAGGTTGCACTGTGATTATTGCCAGAAGAATGGCCCAGTTAGGTGAATGGTCCAAGTTCAGAAATCAAGGACAATTATTCTTCTATGCTTGAGAAGAATAGTCCAGATAGCCCATGGTTGATGTTTAACTTTTTGAGGGCAGATACTCTTCTAGATCTCACAGATGTGAGTGGAAGAATGGCCCAGATGACTCAGTTTGTATCATAATATTATTATGCAGGTTGATATCAAATGATATGATTGTTGTGGAGATTGTATGTCTCTAGACAATAGTTGTATGCTATTGTGGTGGATGTGATCCATTGGTAGTGACTATGTGTCATTGGTCAGTAGCTATGTGCTACTAGGAGTGGTTCTGTACCACTGGATAGTAGTTGTGTACTAATATGGATAGACATAGTTGTGTTCTATTGGATGGCATTGTAGCAGTTGCATGCTATTATCTGATTGCCATGGAGACTATCCAGTTGGATAGTGATGATGATATTCGTGACTTAATCTACGGGATCATGAGATAGCTTATGTGGCTATGATGATGCTACCGACATAATGGTTTGTGTGTGCTCAAGACCATTACCGTTAATACCTCCCTAGCTCGGAGGTAGTGTTGATGTTACGGTAGTTGCGGGAGGTATTAACCTCCACGTGTAACCTTTGACTAGAATGGAATATTCTAAAAGCAAAGGAAACCCTAAACAAATGTGTGAAAACCCTAGAAGACAAGTCAGCCTAGCAAAATAAATAATATTAGAATATTATCTTCCAGAAGGACAAGTCGACTCCACAGGAAAAAGATAACAAGAAAATATAATTACTAGAAAGTTAGGTCAGCCTAGCCAAAAAAGTCATTGGACAGATTAATATAAATAGAGGACATTTTAGCTCATTTGTACACCCAGTCAGAGCGCAAGTCTTGTGGAGAGTTGCAGTTGCAGCAAAGCGCAAGTCTGCTGCAAGTCTTCTGGAGAGTTGCAGTTGCAACTGCAACTACAGCTGCAAGGAGGAATAAGGGCATATGGTCATCTCTTGGTCTCGGTCTCTCTCTAAGTGATATTCTTGGTAATACTCTTGATGATATTCTTGCTAAGTACGGTGCAAGTTTGAGAGGGTAGTGTAGTTGTTGCAGTTGTGTATGGTACTTGTTTTGTGGATATGGAGACTCTCTTTTGTGAGCTGCCCTTGGAGAAGTAGTGCTCTAAATTTTTTTTGAGTTGTTGCTGCAGTTAGCAGCTAGAGTTTATCTATTGGTTCTAGTATGGCTTTCCGAAATAATTTTGTCAAAGGTTAAGGTGCTCGAGGGTGGCTTCTATTGAAATAATGTAACTGCAAAGTGTATTCTAATTATTATTTGATATATTATTTATTGGATCAATCCCCATTGTGGATTGATCATGTCGACTACTATAAAGGACCAAATCCCCTTTTGCGGATTGGTCGTAATGTAATTTTAATAGGCAAAAAGAGAAGTCGGCCCTGCCAATGAAAAGACACTTCCACACGTGCCAGACTTGTATAAATAAGGAGGCTAGCGCCTCACTTAGACACACAATCACTTGTTCATTGAGAGACAAGTTTTGGAGCTACAGTTAGAGAAGAGAGAGAGAGAGAGGCGCATCTTTGGGAGAGGACTTTCTGTACGTGTTTAAGTTATCTCTTGGCATTGTATTGGCTATCTATATTAAGGAAGTTTTGTTGGGTTTTCTGCCCCATGAAGGTTTCCCAGGATAAATGATGTGTCTCTTGTGATTGTGTATTTCTCAGTGATCCTATCTTATGCTATTGTTATTTATTGAAATGCAAAGAACTCTAATAATAGCTTAAACCTTAACATGGTATCAGAGCTAAGCTGAAGAGAGCATCTTTCACAAGGGAAAGTGAAAAACGTCATTGTTGTTGTACATGCAAATTAGGGCTTTTTGTTGGTGAGGTATTTCAGCCCTAAAACCATCTAGAAAAGTGTGCCCTCCCCCAAGGATCATTTTGGCACCTTCAGCGCACCTTTTCAATGGCTAGATCTCCCGAAAAGTGAAACCCTAGTTTCACAAAGTACCAGAAAACCAAAGAACCAGAAGTACCAGAGTACCAGAGGTACCAGAAAACCAGAAGCACCAGTCCAGAAATCTGCAGATCAAGTTTGGAGGGGTAAAAGTTGGATTTTCTCAGATCCAAGCACACCAGGCTACTTGCCTCAGCAAAGCGCACCTCCTGGTAAGTTCAGAATTTGATTTTGAACATTTTCATTTTTGGACATTTTCCCAGCTTCAAGTAAAAGATGTTTGCAAGCACTAAGCTTGTTGACAAGCTAGAAGGTGTGGAAAACTTCCGTGCCTGGAAGTATAGGATTGGTCTCATTCTTGAAGAGAATGACCTAGCAAGATTTGTCAAAGAAGAAGTACCGGAGCCCGCCAATGCTGCAGAAAAAGCAAAGCACCAAAAGGACACAATCAGGGACAAAAGAATCATTGCAGATTCAATCAAAGACCACCCGATTCCCTATGTGTCATCAAAGAAGACTCTGAAAGAAATGTTTGATGCCCTAAACAAACTATATGAAGGAAAGAACATAAACCGGAAGATGAATCTTAGAACTCAGCTCAAGAATACAAGAATGCAAAAAGGAGAATCAATCCAAGAATACTTCTCCAGAATATCCCAATTCAAA
>JASDQU010684558.1:23271-33422 GCA_032191745.1 Picea mariana
ATCGCAACATTCACTTAGATCTAAGGTATTTCAACACTTAGCAACAGTAAAACAAATCAGATTCAGTAGATCAGCACTAAGCATCTTCATACATGTCAGATCTAACATTCACACACCTCTAAGAAGCACAAAGCATAAGTAAATCTATCTAAATATATCAAAGCACTTAGCAACAGATGGGATAAACACATCAAGTCAAAGCACAAAGCATAACACATAGATTTACGTGGTTCACCCCCACCCTGGGGCTACGTCCACCAACTCTTCTTCTTTATTGCGTCTTCAATCGGTTACAGTATAGAGCCACCAAAAACCTTCTTTGCATAGGACAGAATATCTGTGCAACTCGCTAGATCCTTCTTCCTTGCACTATAGCACAAAGCCTTCCACAACTCCTTACAACGAATTGCACTTAGCTCTGCAAGCTTCTTACAGTCATGCACAGAGCACTTACAAAATATATTAGCACTTAACTTACATCGCATACATCCCTATATCCTCTGATAGATGCCTAGATATCTATTTATACATTACAAAAGTGGGCCTAAGTGTGGGTAAACCCACGGGCTGACATCCCTTKCCCATTACATATTCCCAAAAACCCAAAAGGGGCCCAAAAGTGGGCCGAGATTCYGCAATCTCTACTTCGTCTAGCGCTCCATCTTCGATAGACTGTCGAAGTCCCAAAAATGGTCAAACATGACCAAGTATCTCTCAAAACTTGGTCAAGGACCAACACTTATGTGGCRTCGGCCCTGTATTTAAAGAAATAAATTGGAGGACCCGTCTTGTTTCCATTCTTCRRGTTCCATAAATAGAATGAATTAATGAGTTACAACAAGGTGGCTCAAGTGTTGACACAATGTTCATGTTGAGTATGTTGGATATATTGCAGCTTCTTCTATTTGATAATATCCATGCATATATACTAATATTAATACTATTGGAATAAATACAAAAAACTTTCTCTTCAGCAAAGCTTAGGCAATTATGTTTGGGTTTGCGGTATTAAACAACTATGTTCAATGTTCCGTCATATACATCTTGCAGCCAAAGAACTTTCGTAGTCTGCAATTTATGCTTTAACTGCTCATAACTGACCAAGCGTTCGAAAAGCTTGGCATTAATAAAGGAATGGTTGAAACTGTCTTAATTACTTAAGTTACACCACATTTTGATTACATTTAATTTAATTTAGATATTGATGTTTATGGAGAGGCGGCGTTTTCTCATGTCATTGCAAGGAATACAAGTTGAATAGATGATAAGGATTTTATCTTGTTGAGACCACAATGCAAATTCATGTTTCTTGTTGTGCTATGTACATCTTGCAGTCAAAATTTTTGTGGTTTCAACTAAATTTGTGAATCGAAGAGCATCCTGCAAATTGGGAGATCATTTGCATTTGAAACAGAAACAATCAATTAATATATATTAGTATGAATACTATTCAGATAAATATAAAAACTTTCTCCATTGATAGATACTAGTATGAATATTATCGAAATAGATATCAAACCTTTCTCTTAGCCAACACTTATCCAGTTAAATGGCCACCAGGCCCCGGGTTCACAGTACCCAGTACCTATGTCCTATGTTCCATCATATACATCTTGCATCCAAAGAAATTCAGTGATCTACAGTGTATGCTTTTACTACTGAGAACTCAACAGGGGTTCGAAAACATTGACATTAATAAACGGAAAAAAAAAAGGTTTTTTCGACTGTCAAATACTTATCCCTTTTCCCCTTTTGCTTTTTTCGTCCATTATGGCTTTCTAGTTTTATACTTAGTCATCTTTCTATGATGGTTAGTTGCAGGGTTCACGGGCTGACATATCTTCATCTCCATCTGTATCTTCACATGACAAATCCGACCGACCATTGCACCTTTCCATACCTAGGCAATTTTATGGCCACAGTTGCTGGATCGGCACATACAAACTAGGATTTTCTTCTTCCTGCTCGTTATCGCTTTCTGGATATATACTTAGTTCCATTTCTATGGTATCCGGTTCCAGATTTGGCAGGATGACATGTCTTCATCTCCATCTATATCCTCACATGATGGATCTGACCGACCGTTGTTCCTTTTCATACTTAGCCAATTTTATGGCCGTCGCTGGGGGGCTGGCTCTTGCGAACCCAACTGCTTATCATTTCGGTATATACATCCTGCACTCAAAACATCCATGATTTACAATTCCACCATGGGTTCCTCGTATACATTAACTTCATTCAAAGTATCTGTTGTTGCTTTCCATCCACAACAACTTCATGTCCTTCCTGATATACATCAACAATGCTCTTACTAGTGACAAGTGAACATAGTGGTACGGAAGATACTTCTGTGATCTGCAAGTTATGCCTTAATTGGTGAGAACTCAGCAGGGGTTCAAAATAATTTGCATTAATAATCAAATACTAGATGTTCTTCTGTGAGTTGGCATAATTCAACTTTGTTGCTTCTTGTTCCGTCATATACATCTAGCACTCGAAATTTCCGTGATCTACAATTCTACTGCAAACTCCTCCATCCTTTTTCCCTTATTTTCTTCCTGTGTATTATGGGAATATAAAATATGGACATGATATTTTATAGAGCATGTATGGATTCCACATTCCATGCCTAGCGACATTTTGAATCGCGGGTTCTCGAGCGGGCAGGCTCAAAATTGGGCCTCCATTGTTCTGTGCTCTACAAATAGCACCCAGAATTCCATGATATACAAATTGACAAGCGGACCTTCGGACTGGCTAACTCAACATTACACTTCTATTGTTCTGTGTCCTCCAAACAACGCTCCCAGTTCTGCAATATACAAATTGACACATGGAATGCAGGGCTGGTAGGGTGGAGATTGCCATTGTTTATGGATGATAATCCCTATGAAGTATCTAACCGTATCTAAAAAATTATTTTCAATACTAAATTAGCTCTTAGTAGTGACAACTGGACACAAAGGTACGAAACAATTGGGATTGCACCCTCCACAATATACAAATTGACTACCGGATTCTGACATCGTCCGCTCTTCCGTGTTATAGATTATGCATTCAAATGTTCGGAGCGATACAATTTGAACGTCGGGGCTTCGTGTCTTCTGCAGACACCTTCTCAGACTATTTTGGATCCTCTTGTTGCTGGGTTCATGAAATGTGCAACTCCAACATTGGCGGGTTGACATATCTTTATCTCCATCTATATAATCACACGGTGAATCTGACCGACCATTGTTGCTTTCCATACTTGGCCAATTTTAGGTCCACGGTTGTTGGGTTGGCGCCAACTTCATCTCCATCTATATCCTCGCATGGTGAATTGGACCGCCCGTTGTTCCTTTTCATACATAGTGAATTTTATGCCCGTGGTTGCGGAGTTGGCGCAATTGAACTCTATTCCTTTTTGTTTCGTTATATACATCTTCCACTCAAAAATTTCATGATCTACAATTCCACTGTGAACTACTCCGTCCTTTTTCCCTTTTTTTATTCCCGTGTATTATGGGACTATAAATTATGAACATGATATCTTATAGAGCATGTACGGATTCTTCATTCCATACCTAGCGACATTTTGAATCGCAGGTTCTTGGGCGGGCGAGCTCAAAATTGGGCCTCCATTGTTGCATGTCTTACAAATAGCACCCAAAATTCCGCGATATACAAATTGACAAGAGGACCTACGGACTGGTTGACTCAACATTGCACTTCTATTGTTCTTTGTCCTCCAAACATCGCTTCCAGTTCCTCGATATACAAATTGACACACGGAATGCAGGGCTGGCGATGTGGAGATTTCCATTGTTTACAAATTGCCCTCTGGGCTATCCTACCATACCCTTTTCATTGTTACGCATATTGCACTCAAAAATTTCTAAGACATACAATTTGACCCTCGCGCCCTCACCTTCAATGGTTGTGCCTTGCAACCCTATTTTGTAGCTGTTTTTTTCCCATGCCCGCGACCTCCATACTTTCTTACTATGCAATTAGAAACCTTTCATGCTAACAACAGACCATGCAGGAACTGTCAACATTTCCATTAATGGGCGAAACGGTCGAGGAGATCTCCCATTATTAAGCATTAAACCAAGATATGCAGAGAGTTATTTTGGCCCTTTCGATTGTTCATCTCGAACACGCGTCGTTGTGTTGGGCCGCTCAAGAAATCTACAATGCTTAATTGCCCATTGCAATATCCACCATGTTCACATTTCTATGTATGCAATTACTAGTGTTTAATGTTAACAACGCATCATGCAACAGCCGTCCAAATTGTCATTAATCAACGAAAGTCTCAAGCACATCTTCCATTCACACGCTTTGGACCAAAAGTTGCGTAGGGTTATATTATCCCTTCCAACTTTTCATTTCATTCATCGTCTGAAGAAAACAAACGTTCTTGTAGACTTATGGCAGCAGGTCGACAACATTTTTGTGGAGATACAGTAAATATGTCTGCACACGAGGACCAGAACTTCCAGTGGTACAGGGCATACTTTTACTATTCATCCCATTCCGCCCAAAACGAAGTGATTTGGAGCTCTGGAATCGCTCGTGCAGGCTGCGTCCCTAAGGTTTTTGACTGTAAGGAGGTGGTCTCTTGGTGAGCCGAAAAATATATTCCAGGACAAAGAATTATTCCACTGCGCGACCATTCTCTTGTTTCTTTGTCAACTTAGGTCTTTCGCGAAATGTTAAAATTCTCGGAGCCAACATTGACGTTTAGAGGACAAGACTGCAAGCAGTTTCTAGAAAAAAATGATAATGGGTTGGACATCTTAGCTGACTTCCTCGAAGACCCAACAATAGTTCCTGAAGATATCACAAGGTTGCAGGTAAGTTCATTTAGAAATCCATTCCGGGAAATTCCTTGGTTGTTTACAAGAATAACGAGACAGGCATCCATGACAAGCATTTCCCATATAATTATTTATATTTTGTATTTCACAGTCAAGGAACAACACATTTTCAATTGGGGGAAGCTAATTTCCATTGAGCTATTTTCCCAGTTGTCGTGATTCAAAGAATCGAATAAATTTTATATGTCATCCTACTTGATTTTCACAGTTGTGCATTGTTGCCCGTTTCCAAAACTTTCTCTTTCCAATAAAATAAACTGTGGATTCGACCCAGTAACATTCTGGTACGAGGCCCTTTGGAGGCACAAGGCCTCCCATTGTTTTTATGAAGTTTTTAATGGCTTTGTCTCAGTTTTCAAAGATTTACTGTTAGGAAAGGATGCTCCACGGATTTTTGGCCAGGCAACTAAGTTTTTGAACAGGAAGGGCACACTTAAGCAAGAGGAAAATCACAGTGTCCTCATGGTCTTTGGCTCTAAGGAAAATCCTCCCTGCCTTCCATGCCACATCACGGAAAAGATGTTTGTTGTAGAAATAGCAAGGCAATACAATAAGTGGTTGCATTTTTTCCATGACAAGAAAAAAAAACAGTTCGTTCCTCTGCCCTGGAAAGTCGGAGACTTCGTGTGCAGAAACATCAACAAGATTGATGAGTTTGCCACCCATTTCAATAAATTCAACCTAACGTATGCTGAAAGGCTAAAAGGGTTTGACCCTAATGGAATTTTTCGATAACATTTACTAGTTGTTGGCTTTAACACCTCTTTTATCCATAGACACCTGACCCAAGACATGGACAGTATTGACAACAATCTTGCTTTTGTCGATTGCGACGAAGAGACATTGCAAAGCGTGACTGAATTGCACAGACAACATGGAAAAGTATCCGGTGAGAATAGTACCCAGTCCCCCACCAGCACTCCCAAGAGCACGACATCACAGAGCATCGCTTTGAGGGTCCACCCCAGTAAGAAAGCAACCAAGAAATATTCGAACGGAGGAGGGGATAAGAACCCTCCTCACATAAATATTGATAGTTCTCACAAAATTCCACTCATGAAGAAGAGAAAAAACAATGCAGGGCAGGCGGAGGAACTCGAAATTGAAAGTGGAAAACTGCAACTTGAAATTGAAACTAAGCACATGCAAAAAATTGGGTCGTCCGCAGTGGAAATATCTGAGACCGACTTTTTTGACGTAGATGAATCCTTCGTAATCTAGAGCGCTATTTTTTACAGCCAATCTAAAAGTATGGTCATTGAAAAGAGAGATGTAACAAACAGGAAAGGCAAATCTCGCACAGAGATTAACTTTAGGGAAATGCAGTCGTGCGAAATCTCCTCATTTCACCAGGTAACTGATGAAATTCTTCGTGATTCCATTGTAGGAATTGAGATGGAAAATGCCAATCTGAAAGACCGCCTCAACGAATTTGAGCAGGCTTTCATTGCAACCCCAGAATTTTCCAGTCCTTTGGCAAAAATCGTGCCTGCTACCACTGCATCCAAGATGAAAGTATCCTCTACCCTCCTTGCATGCTCTAGAGCCCTTGTAGAGAATAACATCAAAAAAAGAATGCAACTAGTTACTGAAGCCTAGGAAACATCGCAAAATTTAGTTTCCTTCGAAAAGAAGGCCAATGATTTCTTGCAACAGTTGGAGGCGAATTTAAAAAATGAACAGCATTTTTGTGATCAGGTGCTGGCCCATTTTCCCAANNNTCCCCTCCCCAAAGTGGACCAAAAATGTAAAAGCATGCTGGCAAAAGAAACTTAACAACCTGGATCTCATTGTCAAATCATGTAAACAAGTCATATCAGAAAAGGAAGATTTATTCACAAGCCTGCTGCAGATGGACTTAGCCTAAACTACCAACGAGGTTCAATATCCAAACTTAATTCTCAAATCCTTGTCAATCACCAAAGAAGCCTTCGAGGAACAAGTTGATATTTTAAATGGGTTGTCTTTCAAAAAGTTTTACGGCATACTTGAACATCGTCTAGATGAGAACAAGCATTGGGTACTGGACTATGTGACACACAATGAAGAAATTGAACAGAGTCTACATAGTATTTCAATGGATCTAAGGAAATTAGAAAACGACCTTCACAACATAGAAATCCGAGATGAAATCAACACGGCCCCCATGAAAAGCTACATTGAAGAATGGTTCCAACAGAGAATGGACAGCCTTGTCCAGGAAGGGCTACAACCGGTCAACATGACTCCATTGACCATCGACGACAGCAACAAAAACGCTTCGGCTTCATAGTAAGTCTATACTGGCATCTTGTTTTCTTTATCAATCCAATTTAAGTCTATGATGTCATCTTATTTTCTTTATCAATCCACTTATGACCTCTTTAAATAGAAAATTGTAACCAAAGACTCATAACTTCCAATTTCTTCTTTTAAGGTCTTCCTCTCTACCGTCGCGCACTTCTTCTTTCAACCTTCCTAATTCTTGTATTTATTTCTTTTTATGGTCCGTGGGAGCCCCAATCTCAATCTATATGACAAACGCATTTAAATTTCCAAAAACATGTTACAGACATTATTAATTTTTGATAAATTCCAAAGAAAACTGATTCGACGATGTCTTTATTGTATACTAAATTTTGGGTTTCCAGGAACCTTTCTTGTTTGTTCCAAAGAAAACTAATTCGGATCTGCTACATTTCTTGTGTCCTATTGTATGCTATTTTTTTTTTATTGAACGATGTTGTTACTATTCTATTGTATGCTAACTTTTTGGGTGCCCAGGAACCTATACTTTGATAGATTTTGATTTCTCTTGTGTCTAGAACCCTTTTCTTTAAACCAAACTAGTTCGGGAATGCTAATTTCTTTGTGTTTTCCTCCACGAAACTATGTAACAGACATTATTACTATTCTATTGTATTCTTTTAAATGTTGATGTAATTTCCATAGATATGTAACAGACATTATTTATTTTATAATAAGTTTCTATAGTTCGCAAGTCCGCTTGTCAATTTGTATATCGCGGAACTCTCGGTGCTATTTGTAGGGCACGAAACAACAGAGGCCCATTTTTTGACCCCGCGATCCAAAAACTGCCTAAGTATGGAATGAGGGCTCCATGCATGCTCTATAAAACATGTGCAAAGAAAACTAATTCGGCAATGCTATATTTTTTGTGTCCAAGAAAAGCCTTAGTTTTAAAGAAAACTAATTCGGGAATGCTAATTTTTTTGTGTTTTTCTCCACGAACCTATGTAATAGACGTTATTACTATTCTATTGTATGATTTTAAATGTTCATGTAATTTCCATAGATATGTAGCAGACATTATTAATTTCTTGTAAATTTCTATAGTCTGCAACTCCACGTGTCATTTTGTATATTGCGGAATTGTCAGACCTATTTGTAGGGCATGGAACACTAGAGGCCCAATTTTGAGCCCGCCAGCCCAAGAACCCGAGATCCAAAAACTGGCTAAGTATGCAATGAGGGCTCCGTGCATGCTCTATAAAATATCATCCCCGTACTTTATAAAAGTACAAATTTCGTATGTATAAAACTAAATATCTACTTTATAAAAGTACATATTTCGTATGTATAATTTATTAATTTCTAATAAATTTCTATAGTTCGCAGCTCTGCTTCTCAATTTGTGTATCGCAGAACTATCGGTGCTATTTGTAGGGCATGGAACATCAGAGGACCAATTTTGAGCCCGCCAGACCGACAACCCGTGAATACATTATAAAAGTACATATTTCGTATGTATAAAACTAAATATCTACTTCATAAAATTACATTTTTGGTATGTATAATTTATGCTATCCATAAACCTATAATTTCATAAATTTCAATTTATTTTGTGTCCAGGAGCCCTTGTTTTAAAGATAACTAATTCGGTAATGCTAAATTTTTTGTGTCCAACAACCTTTCAAATGTTAATAATTTTTAATATTTTTCAGGAAGAACTAATTTGGGAATACTATGTTCTACATCCAAACCACATGTATTTCAACTTTATAGCCACATATCTGTACTAGGTCGCATTTACTCCCATCCCAACCTGGCAGGGACTACACTGCCATGCAGCACTTGTTCTTTGGCGAATTGGACTGAGCAATTTATTTCCTTTACATTTCATTTGGATGTTATCTTTAACACTTGGAGAAATTGTCGGTCGACCAAGCAAGGATGCTTGTTCATGGATATTGGAAGATGATCGAAGCTCACACCGACACGTGGTACAATGTGGATGATTTGTGGGTTCTTCTCTCATCATGGCTTCATGCTAGTCTTCGAGCATTGACTTGTATGCAATTGTGGAAATTGTCTTGAGCATTTTCGATCCATACCACTCCCATCTCCGCAATAAATGTCAACTATTGATGAAATTTGAAACTGTTGTTGTTGTGAGCCCGCCTATGTTCTAACCTTACAAACCAATAGCAGGATCATTCTCATAGCTCATATCTAGATGATGATAGTGAGTAGAAAACATGCCACGACATGTGACAGACTTGCCCTTGTCTACATACCTATGAACTTCTCCAGATTTATGAAACTATCATAGAGTCTACAAGATACCCCCTCTGTGCAAATACACCTCTATATTGTAGAAACCAATAATTCCTTCCAAGAATCTCCTCGACCTTATAGCCATGAACATATTTATACATTGTGTTTACATAAATAATCAGTTGCTCCGTTTCAGGGCAACTATCACAAAAAACTCATATAATGAAAATAAGTATTGGTCCTTCATCACTTATCAAAAACCCTTCATCCTCATAGACTTACATGCGACCTTGACATCTAAACATATATTTGGCACTTAGCTTCAAATGCTGGAAAGTTTGCATTAGTGTTTATATACACCAGCACCGACAATACAAATCGACGTGTAGTGCACTAGTATGGCTTCATGTGGGCTTGGCGCTTGACTTGGTATTTCACGCTTGGTCTCGGGCCTGACTTGTGATTCAACTTGTTGTTGTGTTGTGTGTCTTAGTTGTTCAATGCTTGGTGCAATAATTCAATATCGGGCCCACCAAAATTTTAATAAAAGCCACTAAAACCTTGATTCCAAAATGACTCTTTTCCCAATTTCCCAACCAAATTTGTAAAAAATTTGCATGTGTTAACACTTTGCATGATTAAAAAATTAAAAATGTGAAGCCCTAGAAACAAAAACTTGTAATCCCTATTTATTTTTTCTTACATAACAAAGAAATAATTCATTTTTGAAACAAGTTTCTTTTAAACAATAGAGTTAGAGAGCCAAAGAAATACTTCAATTTTGAAACA
>JASDQU010684561.1:11601-44537 GCA_032191745.1 Picea mariana
TGATACATCTCAGAACTGCAGTTCCCAATTTGGTGTGCACTGTAGTTTCCAGTTTGGTGTGCACATGTGGAGGAGGGTTGCAGGTGCACCTGCAACAGCAACTAGTTTTCAATATGAGCTTGGACTATCTCTTGGCTAGGGTTTGGACTATCTGATCAGCTATTGTTGGTGCGTTGTCCTTGGAGGAATATGCGCTACTCCTTGTTTGGCTATCCAACCTAGGGTTTTCTTCCGGAGTAATTCTCAGTCAAGGTTAAGGTGCTCAGAGGGTGGCTTCAGCCTATGGTTGGGTGATGAGGGTATTGTGAATGGTAAAACAAGCACACAATCTTCTATATTCTAATAGGGTATAGAGCAGAGACTACATATATGTAGTGGTAGACCGGTTGACCAAGTTTGCACACTTCTCTGCTATCTCGTCAGAGTACAAAGCAACACAGATGGTAGAGTTTTTTTCCAGAGAGGTATTTAGACTTCATGGGCTGCTGAGGTACATTGTCAGTGATAGGGACAATATATTTCTCAGTACTTTTTGGCAGGAGTTGTTCAAGTTGGTAGGCATAGAGTTGACTCCTAGCACCAATTATCACCCTAAGACAGATGGTCAGACAAAGATTGTGAATAAATGGATTGAGGGATATTTGCACAACTATGTGTCAGGACAACAAAGGACATGGATTAAGTGGTTTCATCTGGGGGGGTATTGCTATAACACCACCTATCACATTCCCATTGGTATGACTCCATTCAAATCTTTGTACAGTTACGATGCACCTTCATCTGTGGATTTGGAACTTAGGGATAACAGGGCTCCCAAAGCCAAGGATTGTGTTATCTCACAATTTGTACTTGCCCAAATCCCTAGGCAAGTGGAAACAAGATTTGTGTAATAGGGAGTGACCTACCACTGCCACCTTAATAGGAAACCCCTTTCTATTTAGGAGTATATCAATGTACCCCAGGGGAGACATCCCTAGTGACCTGAGTGTTTGAGAAGGCTAAGGCAAGAAATTTCTCCCCTCTCACAAGTCACTCAATTTAAAAGGTTCTTTGTGTCTTATAGAGATGAAGCAAAAGATAAATGAGGTATACCTTCCCAAAACAAGACAACAAAAAAAAAAAAACATGCAAATTCAAGGTACCATATGATGTTAGTGCTTCATAAAACCATGAAACTTTAATAAATAAGTAATTTGATGTAAGACTACAGCAAAATTAATTATCTATAACAACAATGAATGTTTGGTAACAACCACAATAATTATGCTTAAAAAATTCTTAGAAAAGACAAGAGAATATAGGTCTAATTTGACAGAATGATAACAACTTGTCAAAAACAAAGTTGGCAATGTCTAATAAGCTTTTAATGTCACTTTTTAAGATGAATTTTCTGTTGTAAGATGGCTGTAGCAATCTTTTGCAACATCAGCAATTTAGTTAGTGGATTAATATAGTTTAAGGTTAGAAAAGGTTAGTAAAGGTTTCAAGGAAGGTTGTTTGAGAGTTGTTTGATCAAATCAAGCACCAAGGTGAGTAGATTAGTGCCTTTTAGGGTATATGGAGTCAACAATAGTAGCAATAGATATTGGAGAAAAATAGCAATGATAGTGCTTATCCAAAGGAGATGGAATGGATGGAAGAGGTGTTGGTAACCCAAGGCCTCAAACACCCAATTCCTTAAGAGAAAATCAGCTAGAAAGTAATAAGGCTAAGGCCCTAGTGGTCTCTCTTTCCTTTAGAAAAATTTGGAAGTAATATATGAAATAGCCAATTAGAGTAGGGATACTAAACTGCTAGTAAGTAGGGCTTTAGTAGCTACTTCTAAACAAGATGTACTTTCAAAAATTCAACAAGTGGAAGACTATAGAGAAAAAGATAATAACTTATGTTTCTATCCTAGGGTTTTGAGCAAGCAATTTCACAATATTTAACATGAACCAAGTAAAATTTACCACAAGCATTTAACATAAACAAATTGAAGATTTTCTACTTACTTCACCAAGAATAATCAAGCCAAACCCTAGTTGAAGATCCTCCACATTGAAAAAATTGCAAAATACACCAAGAATTGCCTCTCCAAGAAGTTGCACACCACTTAGTTTCAACCACTTGTGTGATGAGAGATGATGATAAAAATGAGAGTTTTCTCTCTTATTTATACAATATCAATGACCTTTAATTACAGTTAGGTCATAAAAATGCCGACATGGCGAAATTACATTTAAAATCCAGTTTTTACAAAAATGTCATTAATTAAACCCTAATTTCATTTTCAAGGGTGATGTGATGCCCTTCTAGGGTGACGTTAGGCCCCTAAGGTGGAATGATAGGCCTCAAGTGCAGAACATTTGGCCTCCAAAGGCCCTGAATGTTGCCACACGTGCCAACTAGCACACAACTTCTAATCATGAATGCAAACTCTAACTCTGGATGACGTCAAGGTCAAAATGATGACGTCATGTGCTCTCAAGGGTCAACGTCTAGGTGGAAAGGAAAAACACCCTGGGTCTAGGTCTGTCAGAGTGTCCCTGGTGCAACGTCCTTCTTTCTTCTTGGTGCAAGCCTCTAGTTTCTTTTCCCCCCTGGTGGGGTCACAACATCCATCTATTGGGCTTTCGGCCCCATGGAGGTATGACCTAATCATCCCCCCATATGTACCTGTCCATCGGGAAAATTCCTGCAACAACAACAATTACACCCTCTAGGGGCTCATAAGTCACAGGGATCACAGCAATGTCAATAACATCTAATAATAAAATTACCCAAACATGTGCATCAAACCCCCCTTTACCTAGACAAATGCTCAAAGATGTTATATAGTTTAACAAGTCAAGTTTGGAGAAGGTCTCAGGATGTCCTATTGGGTTCATTCTCCTTAAGTTTGGGATGTTTCCCAAGTGAGAACCAATCTAGGTCATGTAAGTGTGTGTGAAGTGGCGTAGGGGAAATGTTTGGGTAGAGGGTGCAGTGATAACAGGGAAATTTAGGTCTTTCCTGTGGGTGCCTCTATAGAGGGTGAGTTTCACCTAATCATGGATGCCATTGTTTCCTAGCCTATTCAATGCCTTTTATTCTTAGTCTTATTTCTTTTGGTCTTTTTTCTTTTCAAGGGAAAATATGGGGGACATTGTCCTGGTGTGGTGACCAGAGGTGACAGCGTTACCCACAAGAATTTCATGAAAATGAGAAGGTTGGCTCGTGATGATACCCCCTTTCTCTTGGCTATTCCACCAAGAGCCACTACCCTGGCTTGGTGACCATATATATGGTAGTGTCATACTACTACATGCCCATGGCCCTAATAGGTCAACTCATGATGAGACCTCCCATCCACCAACTAGTACCTTAAGTTTCGATTTATCTTATGGGTCCCCTTTTCTTACTGATAAGTTTTTATTTCTTACTCGGGAATCCCTCAGAGAGGCATCTCAAATGTTTCATTTTGGATTTTAACTCTTGCCAGCTACTTTTACCCTCTGGGCCTTTAGCCCCTTCTTCCCACAAGGCAAGGTATAACCCTTCCTAGTGTGGAAAACCCAATGCTCGAACCAAGGTGGGGGAGATGAGAGGAATAATGATGGAAAGTGGTAAGTATGGAGGGAATGGACAATGACCTTTCATAGACCCACCTAGTGGCAACTCATCCTAAAGCAGAATCACCTTACTAGGGCATTATGCCACCTTCCCATATATGAACAAGTTAAAGAGCATAATTTCCAAGAAAATGTTATGAAATGAAGGAGAATTTAATGCAATATACTTAAGTGCTTCAATAATCAAAGTGACACATACCAGTGTTGCTAGAAGTGGGAGCGTTTTAGGAAGCAGGAGCGTCGGAAGCGTCATTTTCCAAAAATCCTTGGAAGCGAAGCGTCTGTTATATATATATATATATATATATATATATAGTTTTATATATATATATATTGCATTTATATTCAAAAAATATGTAGAAAGACAAATTAGTTGTTGAATATATGAAAACATGCATATTTGTACATCAATATAGATATAAATGGCATCCATACTACATAGTTCATCATTGATTAAGCATTCAAGCATCAACCATCTAGATTCTAGATTTTAGCCAATCTTGGTAGTGGTTGACTTGAGTCCATCTAGCCAATCATGAGTCCATCCTCCTCCTCCTCCTCCCCTATATCCAATGCAATCCGTGCATTTGTTGATTTGGAGGATGACCCCTCAAGAGGATCACCATCATCAAAAGTGACCGACTCTAGCACTAGTTCATTAAGATCCAAGTTGGTTAATGCCAACTCAACATTGTTGTTCATACCCATATCATTAAGAAAAACATCCCACATATTTGTCTTTCCCTTCAACCACTCTTCTCTCTGCCTGTAATATGTATATAAGACGGAGGTTGGTGTGCACATACACCACTCAGTCACCTGACACGACGACAAAGAGAAGAGTTCAACAGAAGAGTCTATACTTGAGTGAAGGGTACATTTTTACTGGGGTCGTGAAAAAAGAGTTCAGCAATCAATGCCACCAACATAGAGGTACATAAAGGGCTTGGTTCTCTTGATTAAATGTCAGTTCCATACCCTCATACATGATAGAATCTAGTGGAAACATTGCAATCTTGCCAATCTTGAAATTCTAAAAACTGTTAAGTCTGCTGAACTTTGAATGGGACCTAAAATTCTACTTTCTCCATATGAAGTCCAATGAGGTTGGAACCACTCTCAAACATCCTAAAAAAATTAATGGTAATGTTAAAAATTTAAGTAAAAGGATGAAAATGAAAGATAAAGGAGAATGTCACTTTTACTTTCCTAAATTTTGAAGCGTGCTTCAACTCGAGCTTCCTGGACGCACCCACCTGGATCAAGCTTTGGGGCTTCAAAGCGGGGGGGGATGGGGGGGCTGGAACTTCCGGTAACACTGACACATACCATGATACCCAGACTCATTACCTCATGGAAAAAGACTTACTGCTACTTCAGGACCAGGCTGGTGGGATGGATGTTGTTGCTACTGATAGATGGGTTGTACTGAAGAAAACATGGATCCTCCAGGGCCATGCTCAAGTCATCTGGCTCTTGACATTCCATGTATTGGACCTGTGGGCCTTGAGACATGACCTCCTTAGTTATCCCTAGGATAGGGGATAACAGATTGGATTCATGAGAATCGGGACATCCTTAAGGCCCTTAAGGATGATTTGCAGACAGTTTAGAATCAATAGAAGACATATGCAGATAGGCACTGGATTGAGCGCAGTTTTGACGTAGGAGACTTGGTATTTTTGAGGTTGCAGCGATATAGACAGTCTTTGTTCAAGAAGAGTGATGTAGAAAAATTAAGGCCCCAGTTTTATGGTCCATACATGGTAGTGCGAAGAGTTGGGGAAGTGGCCTATGAGATTTAGCTTCCAGCAAGGAGCAATATCCATAACATTTTTCATGTGTCGTGCCTCAAAAAGGAAGTAGGACAACATGTGACCACTTTTGTAGAGTTTCCCCCGTTGGATGAGGAGGTGTAGTAGGTTTTGATCCCAGAGGATATTTTGGAGGTTAGGGAGAGGAGATTGAGGAGCAGAGTTATCAGAGAGTTCTTAATCAGGTGGAGAGACTTGCCAGTAGAGGACGCCACTTGGGAGGGAGATCAAATTTTGCAGCATCCCACTTTGCAGTTGCTTGGGGACAAACAATCTTGGGAAGAGAAGACTGTAATGTCCCCTTCTAAATGACCACCCAAGGAAGACGACTTAGTGGTCTATTATATTCCCGTAGAACATAGTCAATAAAAAGAAAAAGGAATTAATAATTATTTGATGTGATTAGAGAAAATGAAACATTCTAAAATGACATTAAGTAATTAAAAAGTGACTGGGGGAAAATAAACTAAATAATTATAAAGTCACTTTATTAAAAGTTGAAAAGGTAAAAAGGTCACAAAAGGGTGAAAGTGGGAAAAATAAGGGTGAGAAGGATAAAAGAGAGATGAGGGTTCATTTTTCTCATTATGTTGATCACTTTTCTAATATGATTGGAGAGAGTTATTGTGGCTTATCTTCCTAGGGTTTTGCAACAAAACCCTTGTGCATAGTTGGTTTTGGTGGTGAACGATTCCACCATAACCAATTTCAGGGAAGGATCACTCAGGTTCTTCATTGGATAACATTGTTGAATATTTCCTACATAATTGCAGAGTTTTTGTGGCTTGGAGAAAAAAACAAACTCCTTAAATTGCAACAGTGTGGTGGAGGGATCGTGGTGTGTATTTTTGGTGGAAGGAGGGGAGAATCCCATCTGTCCAAGGATTTTTGCATCAACATGGTCAAGTTACACTAGGGAAGAGTCCTTTTTTCCTATACTGGGCTCCTTTTTGTATGAGGAGGGCACTACCTTTCAGAGAGAGGGCCAAGTTCTAGATAGCAGGACCGTGTTTTTCCTGTAGTAGCCAATACTATCAGTCAAGGGGACCATCCATATAGTAGAAGAGAAAAGTTATCTTGAGGGAGGGTGCATCTTTGGAGTTAGGGATGCATTTATTTTGTGGGAAGTCAAAACTCATGAAGTGGCAGAGCTTATCAACTTCATGGGGTTGATTTTATGACAGCAGAACTATCTTTTTTGTGTAGAATACGTTGGGCTGATTTCTGTGGAATTTGGTCTCTGGTGGGTGCTGATTTGGGCTACCAAATCCAACCAACATTGCAACAAAAAAATCTATAGCAAATATCTCAGTGTGAGGACTGTGTTCTAAAAAGGAGACAAAGTTTCCAAGTGTTTGAGGCCAATTTCATTCTACAACAGAGTTATATCTTTCTTGGAAGTTTGCTGGCTATTGCCCCATTCCTATTTGCATCGTGGGTTGGTCTGAGACACCGTCATTTGGGCGCCTTTGTATCAGGTCAGAGTGCTATAATCAAAATAAGATCTTTTGGTGAAATCTCATTGCTATTATGTGTGATATGTGTTGAGTTATTTCTATGGTTTTATGCTATAATAAATTGTGTGTAATATGAACCTTCTATGTGGCATACAAATCTTATTAATCCCATGAAAATTACATGAACCAACTAAACTACAAGACCATACACAAACAACAGGACATGGAGGAGTGATATGGGATTGGAGTATGTTCTCAATGTGTTTGACAAAACTCTGTATCAGAAATTAATCTAAGCCAACAAAGGAGAGGGTTAATAGTGGGATTTGGGTACTTCCATCAACTGTTTGTCAAAAGACCAAAACCAAAACTTGTTGAAATTCTATAGTAGTAAGCAAAAATTAGCAATGACCAGTAAGTGGGATCTTTCATCCCTGGCCCTCATCTGATGATATCCCTGATGAAAATCGATCATCGAGGGATATGCTACTCCCTGAGGCTCACCCATCCACTCACCAATCCTGGGTAATCTCAACTCAATGGTATGCTTGAGGACTCTGTTGAGAGATCTCCTTGGTGAAAACACCCCACAACTCCACTGTACACTATTGCATGCCAATGAATACCCTTGCATACTACTATCTAACTGTCTATATTTGAATGTTCATGTACCGTCCTGTATCCTGTAGGCGCTACTATATCCATCACTCTATTGTTGTCACCTGAACCTATATCCCAAAGTTGTCATATACCTGTCCACCCAATCCATGGATGCATATACTTCCTTGCGGGCTGGTCCACAAGGAATGTGCTCAACTATCTCCTTCGTAGCTAAGCCTTGAGCCTTTAGTGGGTTCTCCAAAAGAAATGACTCATGATCCCCACATTGTAACACATAAGCATAGTCAAAATCCTTTGCGTCATATCTCTCCTCAAGAACCTGTAACTTTGAATGCTACTCATGTAAGATCGTCACAAGAGGCTCCTCCCTCAAATCATGGGGGTCACTCACGCACTCATGTGTCACGGCTGCCAAAGATGATGGAGTCTTTACTGTGAGTGATGAGAAGCATGTCAAAATCAACTGGTAACAAATATAAACCTCCCTTTCCTTGTCTTCAACGAACTTGAGAACAAGGTCCTTATCCATGAACAACTGCAAGTAATTTGATTTCATTTTCTCTAGTGTTTCTTTCATTATGTGCAATTGAGCACTAGTGATTCCACCCGCAACTCCTTTTTGTCTCTCCTCCATCTAGGTTTTCCACATTAGGCCTTCAATGAACTTATGAACACCATCTGCCCTTGTCAACACTTGTACAATTTTCTCTTTTGTGACCAATAATTGGTTCTTCAAGTCTTTCATTGTTGAAGGCATTTCTTCATATTCATCATAGTGGCACGGGTTGTCCCACCATTGATTTTTTGTTTTGTTGTCCACTGTAAGAACACTACCCTCATAAAAACCAATTGTCTCACTAGATGATACCATGCAATCTCCAAAAGGTGGGATAGTGTCGTGATCAATCACTACTTCATCAAGGAAACTCTTCTCTCCACCAGGCCTATCAAAGATGGTCTCTAAGTTAACATCAAATAGACTTGTGTCCCCCATACCATCCACAACATTTGCTTCTTCTTCATTCCAAATCACAGTGTCATTCTGCTGAAATAAAATTGTATCAGTGTTATCTTCTTCCTTGTCTGCCCAAATCTCCTTTGAGTTCTGAGGTTCTAAGGCCTCATGAGTGCCCATGTGCTCATTTGCAGGAGAAGAAACATATGAAGAGTCAACATTTTCCTCATTTTTAGAAACATCAACATCTTCAGAAACTACTACCTTTTTCCTTGGCACCTTCACCTTCTTGTTCACTGATACTTGGGGTTCATACCACTCAAGATGTTTGATGGTGCAAAAATCCTTCAATGACATGGCTATGTGAAATGCCTCACTAAGTGCGATATACACTCTTTGAAATATCCCAAATCGCTCGGATTTGGATATTTACTGCTGACACTGGTGATCTAACTGGAGATCTATTGCGTTGAGGTTTCTGAATGAGTTTTGGAAAGGTTTTTGGCTATGTTTCTGTTGTTTTTATATTTTTTATACCATGCATGCGATGCTTTTGGAACCAAGAAAAAATCAATATCTTTATTAAGTAAAATAACAGGAATTACAATATAGCATGCGGGAAAATAAAGGAAATAACCTTAGCTAGATCTTGTAGAGAATGACCTTAGCTAGAATACAATGAAAAACACTAAATAAAATTCATGTATTAGTAGAGATAGGTGGATCTATGGTTGGCACTGAAGATCCACTACATGCGAGATCGGATACGCTGCATGCAATTGGAAATACCCCGACAACTATCGTTGAAGATTGGAAATCTCACCCTGGTGGCTAGACTTGTCGGATTGACCTGAAAACTGTCTCAGAATGGTCACCCTGCTGCTTAGTACACATACCCTATATGCTACTTGCAGATCTGGCCCTCTACTGATCTACTGGAACCCCAAATGGATTCCCTCAACCCCTATGCACTTACCTCACCTGGATATCATGATTTTGATGTTTTACTCAGAGGAATGCTATGATAACTATCCCAATGGATGCACCTTAGTTTACTCTCCATTGGGTTGGAAGGATTTTGCCTGATTCGCCCTGGTTGGGCCTAGCGACCCTAATCTGTGCCTTCAAACCCCACACACCTCCTTGGTGAAGTGCGCACTAGTCTACTTTGTGCTTGTATGCTGTTGTAGAATGAATATGAAGCTTGATGAAGCATCAGGGTGGTACTTCTGATGGCTAGGGTGTCTCTCAACACCAAAATTTTTCTTGGGTTGTGGTTTCCTCCAAAAATCCACAAAACAATGGAATGTCAACCCCCTCCTCTTTGAAATCTATTTTCCAATTCTCAAATCAACATAATGTCCAATTAGGTCGAATTTTCTCCCTTTATACCTCCTCTCATCTAATTCTCCATTCACTTACTTAATTAAATGAATTTTCTCCTAAGTTATGATTTTATGTTCACTTAAGTCATTTAAACCCCCTTTTTGTTCTAATTAGACGTTCACTTTACCAGTTAAGTGAGTTTTTCCCTAAGTTTCACCTCAATAATTAATTAAGTCACTTAAAACTCCTTTTTCCTCCTTTTATCTCCTTAATGTCACTTTTAGGTTAGAATTTAGTGATTAACATAAGTTAGAGGTGTTATTCCCTTTTTTTTCTCGACTTTAATCTACGGGAACATATAGACTACTAAGTCACTCCCTGTAGTGACCATCACTGGGAAAGGGACATTAAATTCCTCCCTTCCCGAGATTGCTTTTCCTCAAGCAACATCAAACCTGGGTATTGTATAATCTTTCCCCCCTCCCAAATAGCAACCTTCGATAGAAGTCCCCTCCACCTGACAAGGCACTCCCTAATAATCCTTCTCCTCTCTCTGTGCTCTAGCACCTCCTCTAGTGCCAACTCCAATTGACCCTCCTTGTCTTATGGTGGCAACTCCTTTGAAGTAGTAATCTGTTGTCCCATTTTCCTCTTAAGGCAAGAAACGTGAAACACATTGTGTATCTTGCTACCCTCTGGTAACTCTAACTCGTACACCACCTCACCAACCCTCCTGGTGATCTTGTAGGGCTTGTTGTCGCCTTATACACACCTAGGAGACGTGGAAGAAATCTTCAATCCACTTGGTGTGTCCTTGGGGGCAAGTGAGAGTTAAGGTGTTGTCACCTAATCCTCAACTCCTCCATCTAGGTCAACTCCTAGCGAATCCAAGGGGGGTAGTCCCTAACAAAAATACTATGGATTGATCTAAGCTAAGCACAAAATAAAATCTAGGAGTTTATTTATTCTTTAAACCATTAACCATAAACTGATAAAGCATGAAATAATCATTCACCACAATATATAATCAAATGAACATATACTTGCATCAAAAGGATACTGAGAAACAATTGTTAAGTGCAAGATTCATTTAAGTTAAATAGATAACCAATCTTGAAATTGAGAAAATTGAGACCAGTGCCTTAAAAGAGGATCGCGGGAAATGTAGTTCAAGTGTTTTATTAGGATAAATTAATGTTCAGTTAATGAAATGGTTTGGGCCTCCTTGGAGGTTAACTCTTTGCTTGGAAACTTGCAGAGATCTTTACCGAAACCCAATGGTCTCGCCAGTAAAACTCACTCAAAGTGTTGGATGTCCAAAACGGGTGGGAAACTTTGGGGGTTGTCCTAATTAAACTATCAACCACTGACCAACACATTGTGTATAAACTTACTCCTAGTAGATCAAGACAAGCTCGCAACTAGAAGGGTCAAGAAACACACTGTGAGATGAGGGGAATTTGTTTATTTTGTGACAAGAAAGTAAATGTGAGACTAATTAATAGATCCACACTGACCAGGCCCCTTTCGAAGTCACTGAGGGGATGGTTTATTTGCCAAATCGAAATTGCAGAAATGAAGCTATTCTAGCAATTAGTGTTCTACTTGCAAAAAGGGAAAAATTGATCTAAACTAATTAATTGTGCTTTGTGATGGAATAAAGATAACTTTAGATTACTTCACTTATGAAAAATCAAATCTAAGCTAAAACTTTGCAAAAATGACACCACCATCGAAAAACACCGCTCCCCCAGGGGAAATGAAGAGCAGGAGCTTGTAGCCCCACTGATTTTATTATGATATTTACACAATGCTTATGGAAGTGACTTGTGACCATTCATTAGGGGAGTCACAAGTCTTTACAATGCTTTACAAGGAGTTATCAAGTAAAATAGGTGCTCCCGGATGCTCCTAATCCGCCCAAAATGGACAGAGTTTCCTCCTATCTGTTCGTCAACCTGCATAAAACAGCGAACAAAGGATGATAAAAGATGCCCAAAAACACTTTGGAAGTGTCTTGGGTTATGAGTGAAATCCAAAAAAAATTCTAAGTTAAATTTTACAAAAAATTCGGCAAAAGGAACTAAGGAACTCAAGCTAGAAAGCTAGTTTCCTTAGGATCTTTTATGGTTGTTCTAAAACAGAAATATAAAGGCACTATAATTCCCAAATATGAACTTAAGACATCTTTTAAAGAAAATCAATTTTCATCCTTTATATTTAGAAGTAAATTGCTTGCAAAAAATTGACTTTTCTTGAACTAGATCTAGTTTAAGATAACAAATTGAAACATGAACTCTATATCTGATCCTTTAAACCAACTTACTACTTAGATAAGAAAGATTTGAAATCTGAAATGTATCTAAGATAAAGTAAGCAACTAGTAACCCAAAAAGATTTTAAATTTCTTTGAGAAAGAGTAAGGGGAGAAAATTGTAGCCTTGGAACCCTTTGGAAATGGAGTCTTTAGATGAGCTAAGGAGGGATTGAGTCTTTAGATCCTTGAAGTTGTGGGGAAACAAGCAAGATTCATCACCACTCCAAGCTATGAGAACCTATAAGCCTTAAAATATTTGCAAATAAACTTGTTAACAAAATGGTGTCACCTACATAAGAAACTTGAAGAGTATGTTAGTTAACCAAAAACTACATACATATCAAAATCTCTAAATATAAATGAATAGTAGGACTAACAGCAAGCTAGATAAATCCTATCCTTCAAGATGATAACATCCCTTCAAAAGCCAAGATAACAAATTTAAAGAAAAATTTAGACCAATATTACCTCATAGATTAAGCATAGATTGACATCAAGTATCCACACACATGCATAGCACACCTTCTTGACCTCCAAAGTCTTTTTATTCACATATGAAAAGTATTACAATCATAAGCCTCTCATCCAAGCTCCAACTAGCAAGTAATGGGAGAGAGCTCATATATTTATACAACAAAGGGTGAAGATTCCAAAGAGGAGGGTGCATGGCATGAGTGAGGATGGCACACCAAGTGGAGGGAGAAGGGCTGCCAAGTGTGGGATGAGGGCTTCCACCTCTCCCACACTCATACAATTTTCAATCCAAAGTTAAGAGCAAAGGGGGGCATGCCACCTCTCAAGAGTGTGGGCTGCCACCTCAAGGGTGCTCCACCTCTCCAAGGGGGGCGCCCTTCCCCATAAACATGTGCCAAAAACTCTTCAATAAAACTTTAAGCAATCTTCAATCAATCTTGGGTTTGTATCCTTTGACCCTCTACTTGAATTTGTGCCTTTATTGTGTCTTCAATCTTGTCCCCACATGTCTCTTTATTTTTTCCTTTGCTGATTTTTATTGAATTAAAATGACCTTTCTGGGTTTTTGAGAGTAAAATTAATTTTAAGTGATTAAAATCACTAATTTTACTCAAATAAGTGGGTACTTAGGTAACATGGGTGATCTAGGTCTAAAAATGAACATCCCCATGGCCTATTTGGTGCCCAAATACCACTTTTTTAATGTATATTTATTTTTTAATTAAAAATTGCCGAATTTTGGCAATTTTTTAATTAACTAAAAAAATTAGAAAACATCATAGGGGGGACTTAATACATTTCCATAAGACTCTAGGAGGATGTTTAGCATGGTAATATACATTATACACTAGTCTTATATCCATGCTCAAGCCTAACCATGAGCGTATACTCCAACTCTAGAGGGATTGAGTGAAAAAACTCATAAATTATAAATCGCCTGAAAACGAAAAAAATATAATTAGTAAGTGAAAAAACACTCCAGAGTATAACTCACGCTTAGGACTTAAGGTGGCTAAGACCTTTTAAAATTTCATCATGAAAACACCTCTTATTACAATTTTTTATGGAAAATGTAGAGTAACAGGGTGGTCTTTATGACCGGCTGAACTTCTAAACTTTGAATTTTGAACAAGTGATGTTCAAAATTTGGTGGCTCGTTGGAAGTCCATCTCAGTGAAACTTTGATGGATAACAGGGCCCATAAAACCTAGGTTTTAATTTTTCTACACCGCTCTTCTTTAGAGAGGACTATTTTTATGGCTATAGTCATAGAAATACCAAATCCCCCACGTCAAAGATGCGCTCAACTCTCTGGTGATCTGCGTACACCTTCTACTGGTTCTACACTTCCTATAGATTCTCCTTCAAAGTTTTGAGGATGTTTTGGCTTTCCTCTATCTATTCCTAGGCTCTCGGAGCCCTGCTCTCTCCAAATACTCTCAAAAATGAATGTGCGTTGTACCCATTTAGAGCTCTGAATGGTGTCATCCTAGTGGACATGTGATATGTGGTGTTATAGAAATACTCACCCATATGAAGCCATTTCACACATGTGCAATGTTGTCCCCCTACATAGTTCCGTAGATACCCCTCCACCCATTTGTTGATGATCTCTATCTGTCCGTCGGTCTGTGGATGGTAACTAGTACTCGTAGCCAACTCAGTTCCCACTAACTTGAATAGCTCCTGCCAAAATGTATTAATAAACCACCCATCCTTGTCACCGACTATCTTCTTGGGTAGCCTGTGCAACTTGAATACCTCCCTAAAAAATAACTCTGCCACATGCACAACCTTGTAGTCTGTCAGTATTGCGAAGAAATGTGTAAACTTGGCCAGTCTGTCGACCACCACAAAAATATAGTCCCTACTTTGCACTGTGTTTCCATCCTTATACATACTTGCAAACGTGAGCAAGTCCTACTCACTTAGTGTGTCCTTGGAGGCACAATGCCTAGGTTTAAAGCCCATGCTGTCACTTTGACTTCAACCACTTTCGTCTAGGCTTACTCTTAGGGAAGCCAAGGAGGGTAGACCTTAGTTTCTAGATGATATTTAACTTGAAGTTCTAGGAGTTGATTTTAATTTGTTAGAAGTTTGGGGGGAGACTGACCTATGATGCAAAGGCAACAATGCAAGATGCAAGATTTCTTATGTCAAGCAAGCCTTTCCCTAGGTCAACTAAGACTAGTGCCTAAGCTTGGGCAAGGGGTCAATTGATATTAAAGGGTGTTTAATTACAAAGAAGATTACAAAGATTATTAAGATACACTTATGCTACAACAAGGTTAGATATTACAAATAAAGAATGTTAGATGCACAATGTTACAATATAACAAGCTAACCACGCTTATTTGAATGTGCAAGAAGTTAGATATAATCAAGACGTGAGCAACATCAACACATTAGGCCTAATCATGCCCCAATAACACTTACTCTATTGGACTGCTCCTCAATGGCAACATCAACACTCAAAAATCACAAGGACACTTCAAAGATTTAGAATCTTTAAACACAATTATTCCACAAGAGTTTAAACATTTAGTTAATTACCCACAAAGCATTACTTGTAGATGAGATTGGAAGATTATACTTACAAGTGTTTAACCTTAAGATATATCAGTTTTAACCAAGATTGTTAATTGCTTAGTGAGTTAAGGGTTTTTTAAGATTTGAAGATTTTAATTACCCTAACTAAGTGTTTGACCAAAAACCTCCTCCACCAATTACCAAATGGTTGCTGGATGCTCAAGAAGTTAGGCAACGAGGCCTACTCTAGCTTCACGGGTCAACCCTAATGAACCGAGTACTCCCGGAAAGGACACAATGCACCGTGAGACCATCACCGGCCTAGTACCTTCCGTTGCCTTCCTCAATCCCCATTTTAGATGGAAAAGATGGTGGTTTTAGGTACCCTATTAAGTCTATTAAGTATATATATCAATTGGTTATGTTTTTAGGTGTATTAGAGAGTGTTTTGATGACTTTTAGTTGCCTTAAAATGGTGATTTTATGCCAAAACCCAAACTTTAAGCAACTTATAAAGATGTGTTATTAAGCATGAGAGTTAAGCACATTAACACATGTAAGCATGTAAAAGAGAGAGATGAAATAAAGATTTATTGCATCACCATTAGTTAAGCTACAACATGAAGAGCTTGTAATGAAATACTGCTAATTAACAAGGGCAAGAACAACTTGCCAAAGGAAGAAAGAAAGATTTAAAGCTTATTACCACTTAAAATTTGATTTTTATAGCATTAAGATAGAGCATTAAGTGTGAAAAAGAAAGCTTAAGACTTAGATGTGCGCCTACACTATCAACATGTCCAACAATACATCAACTTAAGTGATGGAAAATGGCCTTAAGGATGAGATAACATGAAAGAGAAAACCATTTATTATACCATCAATGCATTAAACCATTTAGTGTTGGATTAGAGCAGGTGAAATGAAAAAAAACTTCAGAGAAAGCTTAAAACATGCAAGTAGATTATGCCCCAAGGGCTTAGGCTAAAATCTAATGTGTGAATGAGATCTAGATCTTGATAATTTTAACCATCAAAGCATGAATATATCATTAACACATTATTACCCTAGCCTTACGATTTTGGGGATGTCTTTCCCAAGGTGTAGACAATTATTAAGATTAGAAACCACTTGGAAAGAGAAAGGAAAGCAAGAACAAACCACTCAATGGCACAAGGTGGAGGAAAGACTACCTTTATTGTGCCAAAGGGGTTTAGAAGAGAGCAAGCAACAACAACTATCAACAAACTACTTGCTAACCCCACGTCCTAGCTTAGGAAGATGATTTTGAAATGAAAAACTTGAAACTAGATCTAACCCTAAGCTCACACATGGGAGGTAGGCTGTACCAATTCTCCTCCCAAGCTATGAGCTACTAAAAATCAGCAAAAGTGAAGGAAACTATGCACAAGAATCTAGAAAAGTGAAGAGAAAGGTTGAGATTCGTTACCCACTTGAAGAGAAGGGTCTTGGAGTGTTGTGTGGCTGATTTTGGGCAACATAACCCCCTCAACCTGATAAGAACCTGCAAAAACTAGCTATGCTTGCTGGAAAAGCTACACACAACAATATAGATGAAAAATTCATGTTTTAGGGTAGAAAATTTTCACAATAAAATTTTATGGAAAAAATGTATTTTAGATGACTAATCTAGGATGTTAAGCTAGCTGAAATATTATATGAAATGGACAGCAAGAAAGGAATGAGAAAAGAAGGAGTTTGAGTAAGCTTTGAGGGAAGACTCTTCCTTGAGGCTATCCCAACAAAACCCTAGAAGCAAACCTGCAAAACTTCAACAAAGTGTGATGCACACAAGTAGATAATATGGCTGAATATGCTAACAAAATAAAATACTTGTACTCTATTAGCAAACCCACATATATAGATCAACAATAATACTGGTTGTGTGATCTACCCAAGTAAAATACTTTACCCAAGAATCTACTCCATACAACCCAAGATGCCAAATCCACAATATTATCTCATATGCAAGAAGAGATAAGAATACTCGTTGTTCTTCCAAAATCCTCCAAAGTTTCTCTTTATTACTCAAGGAAAAATCTTGAACCAAATACTTGCTCCAAAACCCTCAAGAGCCAAAGAATGGATGCAAGATGGAAAAGAGAGAGAAAGATGAGATGGAAATCAAGTAGCATAACAATAGCTCAAGATATGGTGAAGAAAAGAGTGAGGGGAGGGATATATTTAAACTTGGAGAGGAAAACGTACCTCTCTTGGATCAATGCCAAGTGTCCACCACCATGCACAAGAGAGAATCCCTAGGAGGGGGGCACACCATCTAGGGTTTGAGACATGGATTAATGAGGTTGATGGGTTTTGAGGTGTGGGGATGATGGAAAGGGTGACATGGAGGGCTAGGGAAGGCATTCCAATAGATGGAGGGAGGCCCAACTTATTAAAAACGTTTTTCCTAGGGTTTCCACATGAAGGGGGGCGTAACTTTCCCTAGGGGGGTGTGAGGGTTGAAGTGGGTGAGGGGTTATTAAAAGGTTGGGTTGGGTAGGTTTAGGTTAGGAAACATATCTTTCTCCTTTTCCAATCTTTACATCCACTTCTTAGCTCAAAATTACAAAGATTACATTTTGGCTTTATCATGACCTAGCAATTAAAATTGTTGTTTTTGACACACTGACACTCCTGGTGGACAAACACCTAGCAAACATTGTCCGACTGAGTTGAAAATTGGTCCATGGGTGTAGGGGGTCTCATTCCATTTATTTTGAGCACAAACACCCATATCAAAAGTCCAAGGACCTATTTTTTACAATTTTTGCTCAAAAATAATTAATTAATTAAATAATTAAACCTCCAAACTTAGGGAAATTTAATTAAAAATTAATTAATTTAAAAAAATTTATCTAGACTCGTCGGAATTCCGTGAAACTTTATAATATGACATGCATGGTCATTTACATCATTCCTAAACAATAGTTACCAGAGGATAAACCCATTAGAACGCCCTTCACCACTTTGGAGGAATTATTGTTGGTGTGAGGGAAAAACTCGAGGGAAATTAATAAGGCTAAAAAGCCCAATTAATAACCTGAGGATAAAAAACCCTCAGTGAAAGGAACTCTCCCAATGAACCCATCCCAAGGTAAATGACCTAAATATGACCCATGGAGACCTATTACATTATTAACCCACGTAGGGGTGCGGAAATTCCGTTTGCAAAAAGAAGTGTTGGCAGCAAAAATGCCCTGTAGAACCAAATAATCTTCGACAAATGAGCATATGATGATGCATCTCTTCATGGAACATGGATTTGACCCCTTAGTTGGATAGGCGGTCAACACACCCTATGTAGTCCTATGATGAAATCCATGGAAATGCTCTCCCATTTCTATTCCAGAATGTATAGAGATTGAAGTAATTAAGCTGGGTGTGTCTGCTCAGACTTGTTCTGCTAACAAGTCACACAATCTCAGATGTGTCTTATTATATCATCCTTGAGACCCTTCCATGAGAATCTCTTTCTGATTTGCATGTATGTCTTGAATTACCCTTGATGCCCAACTAAGGGTGAATTATGACAGGCCTCCAGAATCTTTTACTTCAAGACAGATTCTAGAACTAGGTAGATCTGGTCCTTGATGTCATCTAGTACTCGGTATCTGTCATCTACTACTTGCCAATCCATAACCTCATAGGAGAATTTATTCTTGGAGTGTTCCACCAGCAAGTGTGCCTTCCAATCTATGCATAATTCCATCATCGAACAACTCGCTAATCTCTTGGACAAGGAATCTTCTACAACATTCCTTTTGTCTTTAACATACTCGATGTCAAAGTCAAAGGCTTGGACCTTCAAAACCCATTTCTGATGTCTCTTACTGAGTTCCTTCTAATCCAAGAAATATTTCATATTGTTGTGATCTGTCTTCACCACAAATCTACTTCTTACCAAATACTGTCTGAATTTCATGAGTGCATGCATGATGGCTAGCATTTATTTGTCGTAGATGGAGTAGCGTTTTTTGGACTCACTGAGCTTATGACTATCAAAGACAATGGGGTGACTTCCCTGCATCAAATTTCTCCAATCCCCTCCCCTGAAACATTGCACTCCAGGATAGAAGGCTGTGAAAAATCGGGAAGTGATAGAACAAGACATGTGCTCATAACCTCCATTTTCTCAAAGGTGTGTTATGACTCCTCTATCCAATAAAAAGCACCTTTCTTTTTCATATTGGTGAGTGGTGGTCCCAACTAAGAAAACCCTTTGACGAACCGTTTGTAGTAACTGCACAACCCAAAGAATCCCCTCAACTCTATGATGTTCTTGGGTGTTGGCCAATCCAAAATGGCCCTGATGTTCTCATGATGTACCTATACCCCCTGCTTGTTGATAATGTGTCCTAGGTACAGTATCTCTGTCATACCGAATTTACACTTGGATTCTTTGGCATATAATGAATGTGACGGCATAATACTTAGAACCTCATCCAAGTGTGTCAAATGTTCTTCCCAAGTCTTGCTGTAAATTAGGATGTCATTGAAGAATACTAGAAGATACTTCCACAACTATCCTCTGAATATGTGATTCATAGAATACTGGAATGTGGCCGGTGCATTGGTCAATCCAAAAGGTTGGCATGACCAAAAACTCAAAATGCCCAAAATGGCATCGAAAAATTGTCTTCTCAATTTCCTGCTCCCTGATACTAATCTGATGATAACCAGAGTGAAGATCTATTTTGGTGAAGAAGACTGCCCCATGTGCTCATCCATCAACTCATTGATGTGTGGAATAGGGTACCTATTCTTAATAGTCTTCTTATTAAGTGCTCGGTAATCTATGCACATCCTCAGTGTGCCATCCTTCTTCAGGACCAATACAACTTGTTGCCGCCTTATACACAACTGGGAGACGTGGAAGAAATCTTCAATCCACTCGGTGTGTCCTTGGGGGCAAGTGAGAGTTAAGGTGTTGTCACCTAATCCTCAACTCTTCTATCTAGGCCAACTCCTAGCAAAGCTAAGGGGGGTAGTCCCTAACAAAAATACTAAGGCTTGAACTAAGCTAAGTACAGGAAATTAAATCTAGGAGTTTATTATTTTCAACAATCAACCATAAACTGATAAAACATAAACTAAATATTCACCATGATATAAACAGTAAGCACATACTTGCCTAAAAGGATACTGAGATACAATTGTTAGATGAAAGTAACATTAAAATTGCTTCAACTAGATAACCAAAATGTAAAGTGAAGCATGTGGCTTTGCTGAGTGTAAAAAATGAGACTAGTTCCTTAAAGGGAATCATGGCAATGTGGTTCATGTGTTTTATTAGGATAAATTGATGTTGAGTTAATGAGATTGTTTGGGCTTCCTTATGTATTATTCACCAATCTAAAACTTGCCGACATGGTGTGCTGCAGATCCAACAAGGCAAGTTACCAAGTGATTTGACACACTCCACCCAGGGTAGGGGTCTTAGATGAATAATACCACTTAGAGATTGTCCTAATTAATCTATCAACTACTGACCAGCTCAGCGTGTATGAAACTTACTTCCAGTAGATCGAGACTAGATCGCAACTGGAAGGGTCAGGAACCGCACTTGAGATTTGAGGGAATTTGTTTATTTTAAACAAGAAATAAATAACTGAAATTGAAATGTTATACTAATTAATCCACACTAACCAGGCCTCTTTCGAGGAACTGAGGGGATGGTTTATTTGCCAACTTTGAATTTGCAAACTAAAAAAAAACCTAACTAGCAATTAAAATGTTACTTTCCAAAATGAAACTAATATAAGTGTTGTGGTTAAGATATATTGATTGATTACTTTAGATTGTATGAGAAAAGAAAATGCAAGAAACCAAAAGAGAGATAAGAACACCACCCCCCCCAAAGGAGGAGACAAAACTGGGCACTATGAGGCCTGTTTTATTATATCCTATTACAACTAAGAAACTAAGTTCTCTTTTTCTCTTTTTAGGACTTTTGGATCCTTGTAAAATGGATCAAAATTAAAGGAAATGATTACAAGCAAGGCTCTCTGAAGGGCTTGGTCTTCAAGGGGTCCAACTTGGACTATACTTTCTTCACTTTAGCTTCAATTTTTCCAGAGTTTCCCCTTGTTTTATGATGGACTTGCTAAAAACCAGCAAAGAAAAGGATTAGAAAATGATGGAAAACTCTTTAAGAAACTGAAATGGAAAAGGTGAATACTTCACCAAAAAAATAGGAACCTTTTCTTATGCAAAATTGCAACTTTTAAGGGGGGTTTGGAAGATTTCAATGAGACTAAGCTAGGCTCTTTAGGGTGTTCTAGTTTGTTGTCCTAAAACAAGAAGCTAAAACTCCTAAGTAGCTAGATCTATAATGAAAAACTAAAGCAACTTTTTACCTTAAGATTTTTTTGATAAAATTATAGAAAATTGCAACAAAACTACTTAGATCTACTCTTTTGAACAAGAAAGAATTGAAAGAAGATCTAAGATTCATGCATGCAATACTAGATACTAAAATTAATCTTTGAAATCGACTCTAGATGACATGCAAGAAAGTAACCAAATGATTTTCTTTTAGAAATTAAAGAGAGAGAAGAAGAAACAAAGCTTGTGCTTGGAATGTCTTTGGGCTATGGGGTCCTTCTTTGGTGAAATGCGGAGGGATATTCTTCAAATGTCTTGAAAGAATAGAAGCATCAACCTAGATCCTCCTAATTTCCAAGTAGAGCATCAATCACTTCAAATCCTTGCAAAATAGAGGGTTAGAAAAAAGGTGCCACCTACAAGAGAGACTTCAATACAAAAATAGTTAAGCAAAATGAAAGATGAATTGAAAATCTCGCTAATAGATAAACAAAAGGATTACTAATCAAGAAAATTTAGTATTCCTATCCAAGTAAGCAACAATACATTTACAAGGCCAATTTAAACCACAATATAAAAATAGAAATAATGAAACAACATCACCTCATGGTTGCAAGCATCCACACACTACCAAGTCACCAATTTTGACCACCAAAGTCTTCTTTATTCCAATATGAGAAAGAGTATTACAATGACAATGATACAACAAGCAATTCTTCCCAAGCTCCAACTAGCTTGCAAATGGGTGAATGCTTGTATAAATAACCAAAGGGAAGGAGTCCCAATGAAGGAGGGTGCACAAAGTGGAGAGGGAGGGCGCAGCACTTGGAAGAGAAGGAGTACCAAGTGTGGAAGCAAAGGCTGCCACCTCCCACAAATCTCCCACAATCCACCATATGGTGAGTTAAGGTGGATAGAGGGTTGCCACCTATTCAATCATGGGTGTTCTCATATGTGGGTGCACCACCTCTCTCAAGGAGGGCACACTTCCTTTTTTTCTCATGGTAAAAGACAACCAACACATGCCCACTTTATTTCTTTGACCAATAAGAGTCCACCTTTTTCTGCCACATAGCCTTTTGAGGCTTTATTTTGTCTCCAACATGTGCCCACATGTTTCCTTGATTTTTGCTTTTGCTGATTTTTCTGATTTTATTTTGACCTTTTTGGGTTTTTTGAGCAAAAATGATTTTTAAGTGATTGAAATCACTATTTTTTCTCAACCAAGTGGATACTTAAGTAATATGGGTGTTCCAGATCCAAAAATGAGAACCCTCAAGGCATATGAAGTCCCCTAGTACAACTTTTTTAATACATCTTTATTTTTTAATTAAAAATTGCCTAATTTTGGCAATTTTTTAATTAACTAAAAAATTAAAAAAAAAACCTAAGGGAGACTTAGCGCATTTCCATAAGACTCTAGGAGTATGTTTAGCATGGTAATATACATTAGACACCAGACTTAGGTCCATGCTAAGGCCTAACCATGGGTGTAGACTCCGACTGTGGAGGGATTGAGTGAAAAAACTCATAAATTATAAATTGCCTGAACGGAAAAATATAATAAATAAGTGAAAAAACACTCCAGCGTATAACTCATGCTTAAGACTAGGTGGCTAAGACCCTTTACAAGTTCATCATCCAGCATCTCTTATTACATTTTTTTATGGAAACATGAAAAAGGTTGGTCTTAAAGACTGGCTGAACTTCTGAACTCTGAATTTTGAACATAAAAATGTTCAATCTTTGGCGGCTCGCTGCAAATACATCCTAGTGTAACTTGGTGGATAACACAACTGATGAAGCAAAAGAACTAGTATTGGGCTTGATGTGTCCCATCGCAAGCAACTCCTTGATTTCTTTCTCAATCTCGTCCTTGAATCTTTTGGGATGTCTGTATGGTGCAGTGATCACTGGCGTCGCCCTTGCCTCTAACTCAATTATATGCTCAAATCCCCTGTTGGGTGGACGACTTGGTGGTATCGGTTTGAAAACTGGCTCATACTTACCCAAGAGTGCCCTGATCTGTGGGTGATACTGCTACTTTCCCTATGCATCCCTTTTGGTGCTAATCAATCAGTCTACTACATATGCTACATCCCCATGTCTGAAGATCCTCTCCATCCTCTTTTTTGTTACTGCCTGTGGTTCTCCTGTTGACATGCCTCTCAAGTTCTGCACTATTTATTGTGTTTCTATTGACTAATTAGTTAGCTTTTTATCTGCTTTTAGTGTAGTAGTAATAAAATTTTTGTTTGCACCATCATTGTTTATTCACACACATTGGATATACTTTTGAGTCCCATTGACCAACTTTTTTTTCCCAAGAAAAGCCTCATGGAAAACCCCCATGATCCATTAATGGTAAATAGGGTATACCGTCAACCCTGATTATGGATCCGAGACCCGAGGGGATCAAGAGAGTTGAACCCGCGACCTCCCCAACTTCCAGGGAGAGATCTCACATCTAGCTCATGACTGGTTGAGCTAACCCTAACCAACTTTGTGGTCGCTTGTTGAACATTAGTAAAATTATCTTATCTTATCTTTTAGCCTGAATTCACAGTGATTGCATCTGAAATATTTCTCCCTGTATACAGTATGGCTAGTCTTATTCTCTTTATGAAATCCTTGGTATAGTTTCTGGAGTCTTCTGTTAGAATCAATAGTCAATTCAGTGCTATACATTAAGACCACTGGTTCCTTTCACTGACATCTACATTCGAAGCAATCGATTCAGTGGAGAGATACCAACAACATTTGCCAATTTAAAGAAGATGAAAGTATTGTAAGTGGCTTTGTCACTTTCTTTTACATTTCTGTTGCATGTAAGTTACAAAATCAAGAGAATTGTAATCAAATATACACATGATCTTTATCATCTTTGTAGAAATATTTACTTTAGTGTTTGTTATGCAGTTGGGCATCTAGCAACAACTTTACTAGAAAGATACCAGATTTTATTGGAAATTGGAGCCAACTACAGGACTTGTGAGATTACTTATGTGTGAATGAATGATCATATTTTGGTTTGCTCACATATAACTATCCTCAGATGATGACCTGAAATTAGAAAAAAATATCTATAGAACAATTAATACATGAAGATTTTCTATTTTTTTCTTAATGCCTTTTAATTGCAGGAAACTTGAAGGAACTTCTTTTGAAGGGCCAATTCCTTCATTCATTTCAAATTTGACTAAATTAACTAGCCTGTGCATATGGGTATCCTTTATATTTTCTTGTTCATTTAACAATGCAAGCATTTACTTCTGTATGCAATTTAATCAGAACTTCAAGAGTGATGTGTTCTCTCATTTAGCAAAGCATTAGTTTTATGTCTTCCAGTTCTTTTTCATAGCACATGTATATATATTGTTTTTGTGTTAAAGATAATCATCATTATTTTATTGCACTTGTGTTAAACATTGTGCTTTGGATTGTATTATATTCATTCTGATTTACCTGTATTAACTTGTTGTTGTTTAAGCAACATTATATGTGACATACCTCAAGGTGGCACTTCTCTTTCATTCTTACAGAACCTAAAGAGTCTTACAACATTGTGAGTGATGTCAAGTTGTTTGTGTGTTGTTTCATGGAAACATAGTTTTGAAGTTTATATGCTTGATATGATGTTGTTTTTCATTTGTTTCTCTATTTTGCTTCTTGTTAACTTATTTCATATTCCATCTTTGATTATTTTTGACAGATTCCTAAGAAACAATATGATTTCTGGGAAAATTCTTGAATACATTGGAGGATTGGGAAAACTTGATATGTTGTAAGTTAATCTCACAAGCTTATTGATATTCATTAAATCGGAATCTAAATAGATTAAATTTTGTCTCTGAGATTAAAAGCTTGTGCTAAACAAGAGTGTCTTTTATCTCAAGCTAAATAACATCATTCAAATGGTTGTTGGGAAACAACTGAACTCACCCTTCTACTTATGCAAATGGCCGGGAATGAACCATATAACTAGAGTATACACGTAAGAGTGATACATAATATATATAGAACTTAATGAATAAGAATTTTTGGTGACAACTTTGGGTTGTGTTGCCACTTTATACACACCTCGGGTAACATGGAAGAAATCTTCAATCCACTGGGTGTGTCCTTGGGGGCAAGTCCCAAGTCAAGGTGCTGTCACCTTATCCTCAACTTCTCCGTATAGGCCAACTCCTAGGGAATCCAAGGGGAGTAGTCCCTAAAAATTAACTAAGGCTTGAACTAAGCTAAATACAAAATGAAATTTAGGATTTTATTGAAAGCAAGAACAATATAACAATCTAATATAGCAGCATATATGATTCATTCACTATCAAAGGATACATTCAATAATATATAAAAAAATGAGATGCATTCATAAATAAATTACTTCAAGATAAAGGAAATTATTGAAATGTAAATGATTGAAGTAAAAGGCTTAAAATGTAAATGTAGTGAGACCAGGGCCAATAGTAAGATAATGCTGCTAAAGAAAAATATTACAAGTCTTCTTGTAAATTTTATTAAGAGTTGTTAGGTGGAGTGACTCTTGTGAGTGCAAGTCACTATGTGATATGTGTGCAAAGTGGTACAAGAAAGTAAATCTAATCTAGATTTGGCCTCTAAGAGTATATCCCTCAGATTGGAGACTGAACTATGGGGATGTCCAACAGGGAGGATATCCCTCTGACTTCACATAGTATATCAAGAGACTTCGGATGTACTACATGGGGAGAACCTAGTTCTCAAAGTTCCCGTTTGAATTCACACACAATTTCTTTTGCGTTTCCAATCAAGCAATAACAACTTAAATATTTTCCTATTAAGACTACTCCACACTGACTAGCCCCTGTTTTGATGTATGCCACACCAAAGAGCAAGCCGAAGCTCACAGAGGAGGGGAAAGATCAATACTAAGGGGAGCTTAGGGGATTGGTTTATTTTCCAAATTGAAATAACTGAAAAGAAATGCTGAAATTGGAACTAATCTAACAAATTGAAATTTTACTCTAAGAAAAAAAATCTAAGCTAATCTAATCTAATAAAATTAAACCTACTCTAAATGTTTTGCGGTTCTTGTGATAAATTTATGGTTAATTTTAGCTTTCCTTTAGGTGAGAAATGTGCAAAAATAAGCCAAAAATCAACAATCACACAAAGACACCATTCCCCCTAGGGGGGGATGAAGAGTGGGGACTATGTGGCCCATTGATTTTATTATTGAGATTACAATGATCCTTTTTGGAGTGACTTGTGATCATTCATTAGGGTAATCAAAAGTCTTTACAAAGTTTCAATAACTTTATTTGTGAAAAGGGTGCTCCCGGAATATCCAAATCCGCCCAAAATGGATAGAGTTTCCTCTTGGTTGTTCTCTAAATATGCAAAAAAAACAAGCAAACAACACTGAAAGATGCCAAAAAACACTTTATAAGTGTTTTGGACTTGTTATCGCATGGTTTGTAGCTAGGAGAAAAGGATATAAGGTAGAGGGCCAAATTGGCATAACAGGAACCTATCCCACCCAATGTCACCACGATGGGATGGTCCTTTCTCTTTAGGGAGGTGAGGCCTAGGGGAGACGTCCCCAGTGACTTGGGGTTCTGAAGAGGCTAAAAAGATAATTAGATAATGACAATTTTCCCCCTTCACAGATCACCACCAAAGCAGATAGTCTACCCTATAGCCAATAAAGACAACCAAGTAGGATCCCTTCCCGATAACAAAGAAACAATAAACTTGATATATGCAGGCTTTGGTTAATACTTCATATATATTAAAGACTATCTAATATTCAATATAAGAAATTTAAAAGAAAATGTTGACGAAGTCAATGTTTACAAAATAGCAATAGCAGTAATGTCACTTCACGAATAAATAGTATAATGATACAACATTTAATATAACAAATCACTTCTTAACTCAATCAATGCTTTCAAAAACCATTCAATTGCTCAAAAGAAAAAACGTTGCCGCATCAATGATATAATAGCAAGGAGTGACGTCAACATTCAGGGTTAGTAGTGTTAGGTAGAGCTAGGGTTAGTGCAATTAGGGTTTCAATTTAAAGGTATTAAAAGTGTTTAGATTAGGTTCTACTTCAACGTTTGAGGTCTTAGATCAGTGCCTTTAAGGTTAAATGGAGTCAGTAATGAAGGATGCAGGAGTTGAAGGAGAAGAGAGTCACTATGGAAGGGCCTCAGAGACAAAACCCTATGGGAGAGAGTCACTCTGGTGTTGTTATGGCAAGGCGTCGTTCTCTCTCCTCCTTCCTTAGATGGAAAAACAGGCTAGCATGAAAGATAAAGTCAAGATAGGAGAGTCAAATGAGGGAGAGTGTTGCTAAAACAAGGCTCTATCATCAAACCCTAGAAGAAAATGACTCTAAGTGTAGATAACCTAGGCTTGGGACGTCTCCTCCTTCTTGAGCTCTGGAAAGTACGACTAGCATATGAAGAGGGAAAAAATGAGTGTAGCTAAGGCTAGGCTCAATCCTCCTCAGCATGAAAGAGCAGAGTGTTGCTATGGCAAGGTTCTATCTCACTTCAGCAAACAAAATGGCCATAAATCTTGACGGGGACATGAGACAAGGACCAATTACGTGTTCTTGTCACCTAGGGTTTATGTAGAAAATTTATAATAATAAATGCAAGTAATAACAATACAACCATTCAATTAAGAAGTTTTGCAGAATTTCACTTACATTTCACCAAGAAACATCATAGCAAACCCTAGTTGTAACACCTTCCATCAAGAGAAATGCCAAAAAATGCCAAGAGAATCTTCCTTCAACAAGTGCACCTCTCTAAATCAGCCAAAACACTAAACTAGGGTGCAAATTTCAGACCTCACCAAGTGGTGAGTGAAAGATGATGATCAAAATGAAAGTGAAAACCCTCAATATATAGTGTATCAATGACCTAATTTACTTTTTAGGTCATAAAAAGGATGACAAGGCCATAATACCAAAAATAATACTTTTTTTACATTAAATGATAAGTAAAACCCTAATCAAGCAAAAGGTGAGATGTCAAGCCCCTCTGAGGGAGACGTTAGCCCTTTCTAGGGCTAGTGCAGCATATAGAAGAAAAACGTTATCCCCTCCAGGGGCCTCTCCAAGATGTTGCACGTGCTACTGTTGCCCAGTTTGTCTCCAAAAGTGTCCATGAAGTTGGATAATGTCATGGTGAAAATGGGGACGTCCTAAGCCTTCAAAGGCTAGCATTCCACTGAAAAGGGGTCATTCCTCCTAGGTCTAGTCATGTCGAAGTGTCTCTGGTGGAATGTCCTCTTTCTCTTAGGTGAAAAACCCCTGATCAAATTCTGTCCCATATCTTCCCCCTCATGGGGTCTCAGCATCCATCTGGTGGGCTCTTTAGCCTCATGGAGATCCGAACTAGTCATCTCCCCATGTTTACCAATCCAAGTGGTAACTGTCCATCAGGCATGGTCGTGAACATCAAAATCTACGCCCTCCATGAGCTCATCAGTCACAGGGATCATAGCAATGTCAATCACATCTCATCATCATTATTATTAAACATATGCATAAAACCCCTAATACATCATTCAGTAGCTTGAAGACATTACAAAAACCTGCAATACAAGATTGGAGAAAAGGACAAGGCATCCTATTGGGCCAGTGTCCACAAGAAAAGGAAATTTTCTAGAAAGATCTCATCCAAGCCATGTAAGTGAGGTAATGTGGCTAGGGGATGTCCAAACATGTGGGTGCAGTAAGGGCCAAGGATGCATAAGTGTTACCTGTGGGTGCCTTTGTAGAAGGCGAGTTGTACTTGTCATGGATGCATTTTTTTTCCAAGCCCATTCTTTCCTTTATTCTTGTTTTATTCTTTTATTTTCTTTTTTTGTTCAAGAACTAAATAGGGGACACTTCCTTGGCATGGTGACCAGAGTTGATAGCATTACCCACAAGTACTTTCATAGATATGAGAAGGGTGGCTCGTGATGAGACCCCCTTTCCCTTGGCCATGCAACCAAAGGTCACTGCATTGGCGTGGTAACCAGATGGTGGCAATGTCATATTGTTAGGTACCCATGGACCTAATAGGTTGTCTCATGATGAGACCCCCTATCCTCTGACTAGGTCTTGTTTTTTTATTTTCCAGGTCCCTCTTGTTTCTTGCTGAGAGGATTTTTACTACCTTCTCGAGGATCCCTAGGTGAAGCATCTCGAGGTTTTATTTCTAGGATTTTGTCTTTTACCAACTTCTTTTACCTTCTGGGCCTTTAGCCCCTTCTTCCCACGAGATAAGGCACAATCCTGCAAATCGGTCAACCCAATGCCCAGAAAAGGGGAATGGGATAAATGAGTGGGAGATAAGAGGAAACAGTGGTGCTAAGATAGGAGTGGACGATAGATTTTTCAGAAATTTTCCCGGTGGCAAACCAAGACCTATGAGCACAAGCTTGCTAGGGCACCCTGCCAATTTCCCCAAGCATGGTCAAGTGGGCTAATGTAAGATCCAAGTAGTTGTTAGAGATAAAAGGAATTAGATGCATATATTTAAAGGTTTCAATGATAAAAAATGACACATACCATTATACTTGGACCAATTACCTCATGGAGCAAGAACCTCTTCTAATACAGGATCAAGTCGATGGTGATGGATGTTGTTGCTCCTGACAAGACAAAAGATGATGAATGAAAAAAAGGTGGGCCTTCCAGGGCCATGCTCAGGTCAATCCTTCTCTCGGTACTCCATGTCTAGGACCTATGGGCCTCGAGACATGATCTCTCAGTTATCCCTAAAAAGTGGGGATAACATCTGGCTCCAACTCGGGGATATGTGCTCACCATAGAGTGCATGAGAACCTCAACATCTCTGGCATAACATGCAGACCTTATCAATCTTTATAGAAGTATCAGTAACAAAATTGGGGTGGTAATGCCACCCCAACATACATAGATATATATACTAAAATAAAGCAATCAATGAGTAAGAAGATGAAAGCAAACTTCTTACCTGTACTTACCTGTTGGCTGGAATGTTGGGTGTAGTCAAACAACCAATGAAGCCAATCCAACAACGTTCCTTGATACTTTCCTTTATGCTTCATCATAAACCAAAATAGTGATAAATCAAGCACACAAATGTCATGGGTTAGAATATATATCATATCATCAGAAATCTCAAAGTCTAACTCATGGAGGCGGGTGGGAGGGAAAAAGTGATCCCAATACATATTCTCAGGAGAGTGCTCAATCCATCTCAGGAATAGATTGTGAAAAGTCAATGGTTCAGGATACTGACTCGAGGAATTTGAATGCCGGCTACCTTAGACGTCTTCCCAACTTGAGGCCCGAGGAGGGATTAGCAAAAACTGAAAGGATGATTGACCATTCCTAAAGGGGAGGCTGGAAAACTATGATAATAGGCTTCTTCTTGAGGCACTCAACTTTCCCCTAAAATTCAGAATGAGGTTTTTCCTTACAGGAGACTTGGGATAAGGGACATGTTTCCAAACCACATGTTCAATGACATAGGGAGGTAAAGTGATCAAAGGGGGGTGGAAAATCTTATCACAAGTATCCTGCTTCAGGGGAGTAACTTCCTCACTTTTATCAATATCTGAGCATAATGTGGGTTGATAAATTTCTTCATAGGATAAATCTAAGTGCTCAGATGGATAGTCATCAAATTCCTCAAGGTATGACCGAAAATTAATCGGAGAGCATAGCATTAGGTCATCCCTGGGTGTTTGAATAAGGTCAGGTTCTTGTTGCTAGATGTCAAAATTACTAGTAATTTCATGTGATAAATGCAAAGGCAACCTTTGGAAAGGACCATCAATGTCGTACATGGGATTTCCATCATATCTAATCATATCCCATCTACGTTTCCTGACATGTATGAATTCATCAAAATTATCAACAAAGTCATTATCTTCATCATAACATGAAGGGGTTAAAACATCTGATACTTCTTTGCTCTCTACATCATAAAATAAAGAATCATTGAAAGTTTTAAAATAACTCACCTTGTTTAATCCTTCCTGTCTAGGAGCTTCAAGTGTTCAGAAAACTTCATCAAGTGGAAGATCTGCCTCCACATCTTCATTCTTGAGACATAGAGGATCAAGCTTGTCCAAGGGTTCTATTTCCTCTTCACTCTCTGAGTCATAGAACAAGGTATCATCAAAAAACTAGAAAGGAAAATGACTTACCTCATTCTCTTCATCTTGTGTAGGAGGGATAGGATCTTGGAGGGCTACATCAGTCTGAGGAGTGGTTACTAGTGCTTTCTCCTCACAATTCACTTCTTTAGTCATGTCTTCACAACACTCTATTGAATCATGGGAAATATCCTGCTCCTTTTCAAGGGGTTGACAACGTTCTTCATGGATCTGTTTTTTCACATTAGAGGGTTCTTGATTTCGAACATGATAAGCATTTATGAGATCTGCCACAATCTCAATAGTGAATCCCCCATCTTCCAAGGCTATTGTGATATTATGAAGGGCATCTTCATATGTTTGGCAGCATGGTTTGGTAAGGTCAATGAACCCACTGATGAGGTGTATAAAAGATGATATACCCCTGTCTTCGCAACAAATCTTAAACTAATCTTGCAAGTAGGATGGCAGAGTGAGTGTGAATAGTTTTATAAGAGCATCCTCTCCTCCCAACTTTATCTCGCTCAAATACTCCAAAAAAATTACGATGTGAGGAGTTGGGAGGCCCAAAAACGTTGGAGAGTTGTTTAGCCATTTTGTATCAATGTAATTTGGGTATCCTTGAAAACTTTTGAAATCAATACTCGGATACATTTGTTCCCAGTGTGTCATGATCCCATAGCTTGGAAATATCATAGATTTTGAGAGTAGGGTGGCACCCTGAAAAAATTAGTGGAGTCGCCATATAATTCACCTGAAACTATCAAAGGATAAGGGAAAACACCCTAGTGGAGTCGCCATGTAAGCTTGTTAGATAAAACTTTCAAGGCAAGGCTTACCGAAAAGATTTTTCGTTTGAGGAGAATTGACTCAGTGTTCCCCGGCAATGGTGCCAAAATGTTATCGCACAGTTTGTAGCTAGGAGAAAATGATATAAGGTAGAGGGACAAACTAGCGTAACAAGAACCTCAAGACATGATCTCCTAGTTATCCCTAAAAAGTGGGGATAATAGGACTTATGTTAGAAAAACCAAAAATTTCTAAGTGAAAATTAGTGAAAATAAACAAAAATTAACTAAGGAAAACAAGCTAGAAAGTTTTTTTCCTTAGGGTCTTTGATTTTTGTTTTAGAACAAAAAATTGAAAGAACTTAGATTTCCCAATATGAAGTTAAAAACTTTTAGAAAAATAACTAGTAGCTTTTTAAAATTTGAAGAAAGAAGCTTGCTAAAAGTAAACTTTTTTATGATAGATCTAGCTTAAAATAGTGAGATGAAATTGCAATCTAGATCTAAATTTTGTTTGCATGCTAGCTTAGATAATTAAAGATTTGAAATAGGATTTAGATCTAAATACTTGCATGCAAACTAG
>JASDQU010684562.1:0-28375 GCA_032191745.1 Picea mariana
CCCAAGCTAACCAGGTACACCAACACAAAATGGCTATGGATACAGGTTCAGGTACAGTCATGAAGATACAAAGGATAGTTCAATGGTTATGTGAATGGTCATGGACTCCTGGTTGAATGATGGATGATTGATGGAAGGTGTGTTGGAAAAAGATGTCAAAAGGAACTAAGTACCAACAATATGTATGCATGTCCCCAACTTGACACTTGTCATGTTGGGAGCTACTTTGACCCACTTGTCCCCAACTTTAGAACTTAGGATAAAATAATTATTCATACTTTATGATTTAAGAAATATTAATATAATATTCCTTTTTGGCTTAAGATCTCTAGCTTTGCCCTTTTCCTTAACTTTTGGCCCTCCCTTTCCCTAGCTAGTGGAGTTTAGTCCCCCATCTCTTTTATCATGGTCGGTCTGCACGCAACGATGTATTTTATATTAATCATGAGACATATACAAAATAGACGCACTAGCCTTCAACATCTAGGCTCTCTGGCCTAATCAAAACATAAGCATCCTAGCTTATAATAACTGGCTCACCAGCCTATAAAACATAACATATACACAAACGCTCGCTGGCCTCAATATCACATGCACTTAATATGCTGTGTGCAATGTCCTGGAATGTGTACACTTCATCATTTTACTGTGCAGTACATGTGCACACTATGCCATGAAATTTGCATTACAAAATTATTTCAAACATCTCACCAACTTATGCACATTTGCATTTACATTTACAATTGGGTTCAGCTGATGGATATTACAATCCCCTCCCCTTATTTATGCATTGTCCTTAGTGCATCATGTACACATATACAACAAAATTTTCAAAAATCCTCAAAAAGATGTGGGTATTCTGCCTGCATTGCATCTTCATTCTCCTGAGTAGCGTCCTCTAGACCATACAAGGTACATTGGACATTTACAAGCCCTATGGATCGATTCCAGAGATGTTTGATTTTCGGTCCAGAATGCATACCAAATGCACTTGAAAAGTGCATTATTGCTCCACCTGAATCACATTCCAATCAATAACATGATTAGCATCAGGTATATATGTCCTTAGTAATGACACATGGAATACATTATGAACAGACATAGATGCAGGAAATGCAATCATATAAGCTACTGGACCAATCCTCTCTAGGATCTCAAACGGCCCACAAAAGCGAGCTGCCAACTTTGAACAATTTCCCAACTTCAGGGAACTTTTGTTGGCCTTCACTTTCAAGAATACATGGTCTCCCACATTAAATTACCTGTGAGTTCTTCCCTTATTAGCATAGATTTTATGCATGTCTTGGGAAACCTTTAAATTTAGTTTTATTTTCAACATTTTCTCCTCCATTTCCCTGAGAAAATATGGGCCAACCACTGCTCTATCTACTGGGTTATCCCAGCTTACTGGAGTGTTTCACTTTCTTCCATAAAGTGCCTCAAATGGGCTCATCTTTAGAGATGCTTGGTACCCATTGTTGTAAGCACACTCTACCAAGTGTAGGTCGTCTTCCCATTTTGGTTGTTTATCCATCACATACATCCTCAACATATCCTCAATCACTTGATTCACCCTCTCTGTTTGTCCATCTGATTCTGGATGATACGTTGTACTAAAATTCAAATTTGTTCCAAATCCACTAAATAATCCCTCCAAAATTTTAAAGTAAATTTTGGATCTCTGTTAGACACAATTGTCTTGGGTATGCCATCTAATCTAGCAATTTATTTCACATAAACATCAACGATGTTGGCTGCCTTGTGAGTGAGCTTAACTAGAACAAAATGGGCAGCTTTAGTAATCTTATCCACCACTACCATAATAGAATTATGTTGCTTGTTTGTTCTAGGCAGTTTGGTGATGAAATCCATTGTTACAACTTCCCACTTCCACTCAGGAATGGGTAATGGTTGTAGAAAACTAGTTGGGTGCCTATGATCAGCCTTTACATTTTGACATTCCAAAAATTTGGCAATAAAATCAGCAACCTCTTTCTTCATGCCTGGCCAATAATATTGGCTCTTGACAATTGCAATAGTTTTCTGATATCCTGGGTGCCCAGCATAAGGTACATTATGCATTTCTCCCAATATCATATTTTTCAATTCCTAGGAATTTGGTACATGAATTATGCCCCTGTACATGAGAATTCCAACATTATCTACCTTGTAATCTTCAATTTTCTATTGTAGATTACCTTGCTGTAATTTTTCCACTAATTTCTTGTAATGAAAATCTAAATTTGCAACCTCTAAAATTATGTGTTTCAAATCTGATTGGTACATGATAATGGTTGTAGCATGCAATTCATGTACTCTTCTGTTGAGTGCATCAACCACTTTGTTCTCTTTCCCCTTGATATTCTTTATATCAAAGTCATATTCACTTAGAAATTCTAACCATCTTCTTTGCCTAGAATTTAGATTTGGTTGATCAAATAAATATTTCATACCATTATGGTCTGTTCTCAACTCAAACCTTATCCCCATGAGGTAGTGTCTTCATTTCCTCAAGGCATGCACTATGGCTTCCAACTCCAAATCATGAGTGGCATAGTGTCTTTCATGCTCTTTCAACTTCCTTGATTCATAACATATAACAAATCCATTTTGACTAAGGACTCCACCAAGTCCTTCTTTACATGCATCTATTCATACAATGAAGTCTTCATTTGGGTCTGCAATCCTTAGTATTGGAGCACTTGTTAATAATTGTTTCAAGTGTTGGAAACTCTTTTCACAATCCAATGTCCACTGAAACTTCACACCCTTTCTTTGCAAGGAACTGATTGGGTGTGCAATCTTTGAAAATCCTTCAATAAATCTTTTGTAGTAGCCTACAAGGCCCATGAATGATCTGAACTCTATCACATTCTTTTGTTCTGACCATTCTCTAATGGCTTCTATCTTCTCAGAATCCACTGTTATCCCATCCTTTGAAATGATATGCCCCAAATAATGAATTTTCTTTTGATAAAATGAGCACTTGCTTAATTTGGCATACAATTGATGCTCCCTTAATACTTGCAAAACCATCCTCAAATTATGCTCATGCTCTTCTTCTAATTTAGAATATATAAGAATTTCATCCAAAAAGACAATGACAAACTTGTCTAAATATTCTCGAAAAACATGATTTGTTAAGCACATGAAAACAACGGGTGCATTCGACAACCCAAATGGCACCACTGTGAACTCATAATGACCATGACTTGTCCTGAAGGTGGTCTTGCTAATATATTCCTCTTTAATCCTTACCTGATGGTATCCTGATCTAAGATCTATCTTTGAAAATATCTTGGCATCCTTCAATTGATCAAAAAGATCATCAATCCTTGGCAGAGGATACATGTTCTTTACAGTCACTTTATTCAACTGTCTGAAATCAATGCACAATCTTAATGTCACATATTTCTTCTTCACAAACAAGACTGGGGCACCCCAAGGTGACACACTTGGGTGTATATACCTCTTCTTCAAAATTTCTTCAAACTGCATTTGCAACTCCTTCATCTCTAATGTACTCATTCTGTAAGGAGTCTTTGACACTGGAGCTGCTCCAGGCATTAGATTTATAGAGAAATCAATATCTCTCTTCGGGAGTAGTCCTAGTACCTCCTTGAACACATCTTCAAAATATTCCAAGACTGGATGATCTTCCAAATTTGGCACCTTATTTTTAGGTGTCTCTTCCATATGTGTTGCAAATAATTGACACCCTTTTTTGTAACATTTCTTCAGTTGCAATGCTGAAATTTCTCTGATGGTTACTGCCTTAGAAATTCCTTGCACTTTCCTTAGGTTCCCTTCCTAATCCAAGCAAGTAAATTCTTTGTTATCACAGTCTAGGAGAGAATGATGTTGGTCCAACCAATCCATCCCAATTAGATAGTGATAGGAACGTAAAGGCAAGATGTTCAAATATGCCTTGGTGTTCAACCCATTCATGTCCATAAGACATGACTTAACCATCTCATTAACTTTTCTTTTCATTCTAGTAGCCAGCGGCACCAACCAAGATTTTCCATGCTTTCTTATTTTCAAATGCAAAATTTCCACCATCTTAGGATCTATATAACTATGAATAGCTCTTGAATCAATTAAAATAGCAATGGTTTGGTTGTTAATCATACCTTCCACTTCAATCATGTGTGACTGATACTCTTCTTACTTGTTGTCCAGGGCTACATAGATCCTAGGTACATTTATGCCCATGTCATCTAGTGTTTCATCTTGTTGTACATTGTGAACATTCCTCCCTTTTTCACCTCTGGGAGGACAATCTATGAACATATGATCTCCTTTACAACCCCAGCATTGAAGAGGTGGTTTCATTTCCCTTTGACCCCCTATCTCCATTGTTTTGGGTTCTCTAGGAGTATGTTGTCCCTGAGGATTATTTTGGAAGAATGTTGGCTTAGACCCCTTCTTCCTCTGATCCATCTTGAATTTCTTTTTGTCTTACCAAGCCTTTTGGAAATTTGGCCTTGCATTTTGCTGATCATATAGGCACTTAGCTTGCCTTATGGTATCCTCCAATGTCTTGGGATCATCATATTGTATCTTATCACTAATGAATGATGGCAATCCACTCAAATACCTCTGAATATTAATTGTCTCATCCTTGATGAAAGAGACATACTTCAGCAGTTCTAAAAACCTTCTCTCATATTCATCTATTGTCATACTCCCAATCTTGAGTTCAAAGAACTCTTTCATTTTCTTGTCATAGTATCTCTTAGTCAAATATTTATTCTCAAAGTACTTCTTGAATTCCCTCCAAGTAACACTTTTCTCTTTAATGTGATGCACTTGGACAAGTTGATCCCACCACATGGATTCCTTTCCCTTGAGTTTATATATGGTAATTCTACCTTCTGCATGAGAAGAATAATTATGCAATTGAAAATACTTTCTCATGCCCAACATCCATGTCTCTTCATCTTCATCCTTCTTGTGCTCACCATCAAATGTAGGAGGTTTGATTTTGTTCATTTCTCCTCTTAGAGCATCCACCCCAGACCCATTATGCTTCCTAACAGGGGATGGACTTGAGTTTTTGTGTTCCCTCTTATTGGAATACCTCGGGAAGTGATGGTGATGTCTGCTAACACTTCTTTCTTTTCTTTTCTCATCATGAGACCTGTGACTTCTAGCTTTGCTTGAGCCACTCTCCTTATCCAATTTATTTTCTATTATGTTCAAGATCTCCAATAAATTCATGTTGAAGTCATCCTACTACTACTTGGCTCTCATTATCCTTTCATTATCATCTTTATGGCTTTGCACATCCTTCTGCAAATTTTTAATGGTCTCTACCATATTCATGTTTTCATTCCTTTCTTCTCCATGTCCATTGGAATTTGTTCCTTCAATGCCCAAATGGACATCCATTCCTCTAATTTCATATTCTTGGTTGTAAGTTCCCTATGCCTCTTCCATTAATCTGGAATCTGTGTTGATCTTGATCTCATTTGTTGTTAATTCTGCAAAATGTGCAGCCAACAAACTTTGTTAGACTAACTGTTTCAACAATTTCATGAAAAATATGAACCATTTTGGTTCAATAATATATCAGAAATATTTCTTCTGATTTCCTCAAAACTTGAATGCCTTGATCAATTTTCTGGGTGGATAATTATATTCCACTATCTGATACCTTTCCAACACCTGCTCCCATGCTCAATTCCAAGTCTTGAGAAAAAAGTTATGGTCTTTTGAAATTTTCCCATTAATTTTTCTGTTCATTTTTCAACATGGTGCAACTTTGCGATATAATTATGCGTTTTTGCACCTACTCCCTTGGATTTCTCATAGGATATCTACTGGGTTTCTTCATATACATATTATGGAAACTCTGTCCAAGTTTCACCTCATTCTGGGTTCTGGGCTGCTAGTTACAACCTGCTGAAGTTCTAGGCCAATTTGTGTTTTTGGTCTGGAATGCTACAGGTGCCTTATTTTCCATATTAAACATTTTTAACATGCCCAAAAATTTAATTGAACTCTGTAACTGTATTCTATGTCTCAATATCTTTCCATTGACTTCTCTTGCGCCTCAATCTGATACCGAAGCAGAAAGTTATGGCTCTTTGAAGCTAGTTGGGTCTTATAATTTACCCTTCATTGTTTGTGCTGTAACTTTCTCATAAAATCCCTATTTGACAAATAGTATACACCATTAGAAATCTCTCTCCAAGATCTTTTATTTGAGATGCAAAGACATAGTGTACCTTTGGTACATCTCTATCTTGTGGTTTTTTATTTGCTAAAAACGCTCTTACGACCCTCAAAAATGCATTGCAAAAAGATGGCATTCAAATGATATAAAACTTCACAGAAAATCACCGGTTTTCTGTTGTTATTCATCCTCCAAATGACTCCGCATGCACAAATTTCAACCTGGACACCCATGTTTTCCATGTACATCAACACCACAAGATAAATTTTTCTCCACCTATATCCATTGTGCATCACTTCTCTGTCGCTCCAATAACTTGTGTGCGCTACTTTTGTGTCGTGTGCAAATATCCACTGCACAAAATTTTGGTTATTGCATTATTACCTATTGCACGCCATTTTTGTATCGTGCGCTAATAATCCATGCACATTTCACTCTATGCACTACACCATGCTAAAGTTTAGTATGCCTCCATCGTGCACCAACACTCCGTGCACACCATTAACTAAATTGTCGCCCGACAACATATACCCATATTGCGTGTGCACCAACAAAACTTCTTTGCGCTCGACCAATACTGCACAGACCACGCGCGCATTATTATGTCTGTGCACACTACGCGCACCTTAATATGCATATGTACACCACGCAATTCTTAATTTAGCACGTGCAACCGCACACCAACATTTTTCCGCATGGTGCAAAAATTTATTGCGCACACTCGCACACCAACACTTTTCCATGCGGCACCAAATTTTAGCCCGCGCACTTGCACACCAACATTTTTCCCCGTGGTGGAAAATTTTAGTGCATGCACCAGCATGCCCATATCTTCTCGCACAATGCATAATTTTACCTATCACAAGATTTTCACTACGCAACATGCATTTTTAGTGTGCCCACCTGAGCACATTCATTTTTATGCACATCAATTCTTCGTGAATTCCGCTGTAGAAATTGGGGCTTTTCCTAACTTTTCCCCAATTGCCATAGATATTTTGAAACTATGAAATTCATTCAATTTCACCCTGATAACACCAGTTCAACCTCTGCAACAACAAATCACAGTGAGTTGACATTTTTGGAATGAATTTACCCAAAAATTAATTCATGAATTGAGAATTTTAATTATTAATTTCGCTCCATCTGCCATGACTTCACTTTAACTTCAAATTTGACCAATTCCAAGTCTGAATTTGTTGAAACATATATTAAATCAATAATATCTCACCACATGGCCGGATTTTTTGAAACATATATTAAATCAATAATATCTCACCACATGGCTGAATTTATCAAATTTCCCATGAATTTACCAACCGAAATTGGGGATTTTCCCAATTCCACATCATTTCTTCTAAAATTTACCATGGACACTCTGCAACTCGAAGTTTGGCCACCTTGAATTCAATTCTTTGTGAAATTTTGAGTCAATTCAACTTGTTTGGCCCATTTAGGCTCAGTGCTAAAAGCTGAAGCTATGATACCATGTTGTAACGTCCTCGGCCGCCCATGCCAGACCACACTACACAAGAGAATGCTCTTGTTCTCTCTGTGGAACATACTGTAACATACACAACATCCAACTAGACTATGCCACATAAATTTTTCGAACTGCATGCAATTAAATCATACACACACAACACTCTTGTGGAAGATTTACATATAAAACATAATAGACAAACACATTACATAATGCACAATTTCATAATAAAATAATAGTAAACACAGACATGTAGCACATACAGGAAATACCCATAAACATATAGATAGTTATAATTACACATATGATAAACCCATAAAATAAACACATAATAATAATGCAGCATGTAAATTTATCACATAGTTGACACTTATCTTGGTAGGAATATCACTAACTGTGTGCAGACCGTCCACGAACCTCCCAGCCTTAGACCACACTGCTCATCACTCTCAACAGTGAGTCACCCCCGAGTTGGGACTAAACTCCACCCGGGTAAAGGAATTCCTAACTAGGATAAAGGCTCATACACAACAGGAAAGACTTTGTCTCAGGTGCCAACTCAAACTAATAGCCTACAGTCCCTCATTCCCCACATGCCTGTCGCACCCCAGGAAGTATGCCCCTTATCTGCTCAATAGTCCTTCGATTGCCCCATTTCTTTTCCGGGCTTCAGCAATAGTTCGGACAGGAAGTCTCAGAGCCCTGTAGCTGTAGTTTAGCACCTTCAAGAATCAATTCCCAACAATTCTCTCACTCAGAGAATAGCTCATGGGCCCGACAACTCGCCTCTTCAATATACCATGGGCATGACAACCCACTTCTTCAGTCCAGCTCCAAAGATAACTAGGTACACCAACAAAAAAGGACCATGGATACAGGTTCAGGTACATTCATGAAGATACAAAGGATAGCTCAATGGTTATGTGAATGGTCATGGACTTCTGGTTGATTGATGGATGAATGATGGAAGGTGTGTTGGAAAAATATGTCAAAATGAACTAAGTCCCAACAATATGTATGCATGTCCCCAACTTGACACTTGTCATGTTGGGAGCTACTTTGACCCACTTGTCCCCAACTTTAGAACTTAGGATAAAATAACTATCCATACTTTATGATTTAAGAAATATTAATATAATATTCCTTTTTGGATTAAGCTCCCTAGCTTATCCCTTTTCCTTAACTTTTGGCCCTCCCTTTCCCTAACTAGTGGGGTTTAGTCCCCCATCTCTTTTATCATGGTCGGTCTATGCCCAGTGATGTATTTTATATTAATCATGAGACATATACAAAATAGGTGCATTGGCCTTCAACATCTAGGCTCTCTGTCCTAATCAAAACATAAGCATCCTAGCTTATAATAATTGGCTCACCAGCCTATAAAACATAACATATACACAAAGGCACGTGGTATCCTAGAATGTGTACACTTCATCATTTTACTGTGTAGTACATGCACGCACTATGCCATAAAAGTTGCATTACAAAATGATGTCAAACAACTCACCAGCTTACACACATTTGCATTTACATTTACAATTGCGTTCAGTCAAGGGATATTACATTTACTATTCCCTCAAATTCAAGTCAATCCTTCATTTTGAAATGCCATTAGTTGTTTTCAATTGTTTATTTTGTTGAAGGTGGCCTCAAGTACAAAAAAAGACAAAGGTGTTGATTCCTTTGTGAAGTCCAAGACGTTTGAGGTGTGAATTATAAGTAAAACTTGAACCAAAGGAGGGTTCATAGAAGATGCATAAAAACTAAAAGTGTATATTCATTACAAAATGAATGTTCATGTGAGCTTCGTAGATCATTGTTGAGATCACATCACAATAATTTATTAGTTCACATAGCATATCATTCAATGTCAGAATAGTTTGTGAGATTTGAAAAATATTAAGCATTATGTAGTGAGCTAATTATTGGTTTACTGCTAAGTATATTCTTATTTTTAGATGACAAATAATATGTATCCAAATATCAAGATGCACCAAACATTGACTCAATAATTAGCTCAATATACAATGTTTTATATTTCCAATTAAATTTAGGATTAAAAATAATAAGATAAACTTCCATCAACTTTTTACAATTTAAATATGTACAATCAATGGATTCCTTTTGTCACTCAGTGTTATACATCTTCTAGGAACCCCTCTCTCTCAATTGTTTTAATTATAGTGAGAATTATACCATCATGCTATGTACCAACAATATGGATACGTTTATGGGAAAGTGTACAGAACATTTTCTTTGGTCTCTGAAATCTGTAACTTTAATAAATTAAATTTCAAAAAAAAAAAAAAATTATAATACACTAATTATAATAATAATAAAATAAATTAATATAATTTTTTTCTTTATTATTTAATTACTCATAATTTTGTATTATTTAGAATTTTGTATTTTGTATTTAGTTTTTACATTTAAAATTAGAATAAATCTATATTTATATATTTTCTATATCATATTATATAGCAAAGATTCTTAAAAATTGTTGAAGGTTTAAAGTCAAGTTAATGTTTAATGTTTGCTTAATGTAATTTTGTGTTATAATTTTGTATTTTTTATCTCGGTTTTAGATCTATAATTAAAATAAATCTAATCCAATATAAGAATATGAGAAATATTTTAATTCCCTATTGATCTGATCCATTGTCTAATCCATCCTCTAATAGAAAACCTTCCAACGTAACCGTGCCTGCAAATGACTTTCACCTGATAAATCTGCAAATCTACTGGGGTTTTAAAGCACCTTTCAGATCTGCAAAACTTATGCTACTTCAGGAGATTGATCAATTCTGAATATAGAGAGACTTTAGCAAATAATATAGACTAGTCTATAGGAAAGTAACTAGAATTTAATCCAAATATAAATTTGGGTCATTGGAGGGTACCTCGAAGTTGATCCATATTTGTATAATTAAATTTGGGTTATTGGAGGGTACCTTGAAGTTGATCCAGATTTATATAATTAAATTTTGATGATTGGAGGGTACCTCAAAGTTGATCTAGATTTATCGAGAAGCACATTCTAGTCTTTGGAGGGCACCGTGAAGTTGATCCAGAAGCACATTATGGTCGACACTTTGGTCACTGATGGACACCAAGCTCAACAAACCCTCTTCCTTCCACCCCCATACAGATGACCAAACCATAGTCGTCGATCAGATGATCATGCATATCTAGCGCATGTGCAACTCCAAGCATCCCCGCACATGGGATGTGATTCTTCCCTATGTTCATCACAACTAAAACCGAGCCATACATAGCTCAAGCGACCACATACCCTTTCAGGTGGGGTTGGTATTTCAACCATTGGGTCCCATGTATGTTTCATTACCCCTTGCGACCACCCAAGAAGACTCATCCCATGCTCAAATTGAAGCCAACAAAGATACTTGGTTCATTAAGCGAATCCAACAAATCCACCAACAACTTTAGGATATTTTGCAGAAGTCCAATTCCAAGTACAAGAAACTCCATGATTAACATTGGGTCCCACACAAGCTTCAAGTGGGAGATAAAGTTTAGTTTCACTTGAAAAAATAATGTCTTGCGGGGCCCCATCAAAATCTTCATCCACTCTGCTATGGACCTTATACCATCACCAAGGTTGTGGGTAACAATTATTTTGAGCTCGACATTCTCCCCTTCTTTGAATTGGACCCAGAGTTTAATGTGGACCTCCTTACACCATAATTTCCACCATTATTGGACACCTAAGAGGTAGCAGAACAATTGACACCAAAAACACTCAAACCTGACTGCGTGGAATAAGAATCCATTGATCAAATCATGGACACACAGGTCAATTGCACTCGCTAACAGAAGCTTCAACTTTATTGTGTTGTCAAAGCAGGGAAACTTCTACACCAAGGAAAGTGGCTCACCCAGGGACAAATTCAGTAGAAATTTCCTCATGTGATGGGGGAAATCAATGCAATGGAGACCATTTCTTTCTAAAGGGGGAGTATTGATCCAGGTGGTTATCAGTGTCCACCCATCTATTCCAACTAGCTCACATACAGCTGTCACCTTGTCAACTTCAGTTTTCATCTTGGTAGTTTTTTTCTAGATTTTTGGGTCCTAAACTTCTGGGGCCATTTTGAGGCCCTAAACAATGGTTTTTGGGCCCACCACAATCACACTATACACGGACCTAGAGTGTAATGACAGAATTCGTATTCCTAGGATAGAGATTTCCAATGGGATATCATGCAAATAAAACAGAGATAGTATGCAAACGTTATGACCCTGGGAAGTTGATGTATGAACTTACACCAATGGGGCCCACATGTCTTTTGGTGCTTCATCTCTTAGGGTTAGGGTTTTGGATGTCTAGGGTTTTGGAATTCATGTTTGATGTAAAAATACCTTTGGAGCCTCATTGTACTCATATGCTTGCAAATGAGCACAATAGTCACTTCTCTTATTAGAGATAAACCACCACCATTCTAGCAAGCGTGTTCCAGTCTGCATTTTACAGTTTCAACATATTTATTTATTGAATAGAAGCCAAGTTTTACTGTATCTATGTTATTGTTCATTATATCTCTATGTTCATAATATGTGTGTGTGTGTGTGTGTGTGTGTGTTCGTTTCATTCTGCTCATAAAATTCGGATCACTTTCCTTTCCATGCCTTTACATTCCTTTCCTTCACTTGCCATGCCTTGTCATGCCTTTCCTTGCCTTGCCTTGCCTTGCCTTGACTTGCCATGCCATGCCTGTCCTTGTCTTTCCATCCCTTGACTTGCCTTTCCTTTCCTTTCCTTTCCATTCCATGCCTTTCCTTGTCAGTCCTTCCCTTATCATGCCTTCACTTCCCATGCCATATCTATCCTAAGAAGGTGTTAAATTGTCAAACATATATAATAAGCATTGAGAAAAACCTATACTACTTCATATCTACAAAATCTATGTTGCTTCAAGAGATTGATCAATTCTGAATATAGAGAGACTTTAGCCAATAATATAGACAAGTCTATAGGAAGGTACCTAGAAGTTAATCTAATTATAAATTTGGGTCATTGGAGGGTACTTGGAAGTTGATCCATATTTATATAATTTGGTTAATTGAAGGGTATGTAGAATTTAATCCAATTATAAATTTAAATTTGGGTGATGGGAGAGGCTTAGAACAATCTCAAGTCAATCCTTCATTTTTAAATTCCAGCAATTGTTGTCAATCGTTGATTTTGTTGAAGGTAGCCTCGGGTACAAAAAAATCCAAACGTGTTGATTTTGTTGTGAAGTCCAAGATGTTTGAGGTGTGAATTATAAGTAAAACCTAAACCAAAGGAGGGTTCGTAGAAGATGCATAACAACTAAAAGTGTACATTCATTACAAAATGAATGTTCATGTGAGCTTCGTAGATCATTATTGAGCTCACATCACAGTCATTTATTAGTTCACATAGCATATCATTCAATGTCAGAATAGTTTGAGAGATTTGAAAAATATTAAGCATTATGTAGTGAGCTAATTATTGGTTTACTACTAAGTATAATTTGATTGTTAGATGACAAATAATATGTATCCAAATATCAAGATGCACCAAATATTGATTCAATAATTAGCTCACTATACAATGTTTTATATTTCCAACTAAATTAAGGATTAAAAATAATAAGCTAAACTTTCATCAATTTTTTACAATTTAAACATGTACAATCAATGGGTTCCTTTATTCACTCAGTGTTCTACATCTTCTAGGAACCCCTCTCTCTCAATTGATTTACTTATATTGATAATTCTATCGTCATGCTATGTACCAACAACATGGATAGGTTTATGGGAAAGTGTATATAACATTTTCTTTACAAACAGTTATGTTAGTGCATCTCTAAGTAGGTGTGTGGAATCTTTAACTTTAATAAATTAAATTTCAAAAAAATAAAAATAAAAATTATAATACATTAATAATAATAATAATAATAAAATAAATTAATATAATTTATTTCCTTACTATTTAAATACTTATAATTTTGTATTATTTAGAATTTGATATTTTGTATTTAGTTTTTACACCCAAAATTAGAATAAATCTATATTTATATATTTTCTATATCATATTATATAGCGAAGATTCCTAAAAATTGTTGACGGTTTAAAGTCAAGTTAAGGTTTAATGTTTTCTTAATGTAATTTTGTATTACCTATAATTTTATATTTGTTATCTCGATTTTAGATCTAAAATTAAAATAAATCTAATACAATATAAGAATATGTTAAATATTATAATTTTTTATTGATATGATCCATCATCTAATCCATCCTCTAATAGGAAACCTTCTAACGTAACTGTGCCTGCAAATGGATTTGACTTGATAGACCTACAAATCTACTGGGGTTTTAAAGCATCTTTTAGATCTACAAAACCAACGCTACTTCAAAAGATTGATCAATTATGAATATAGAGAGACTTTAGCCAAAAATATAGACAAGTCTATAGGAAAGTACCTAGAAGTTAATCCAGTTATGAATTTCGTTGATTGGAGGGTACCTCAAAGTTGATCCATATTTATATAATTAAATTTGAGTCATTGGAGGGTACCTCAAAATTGATCCATATTTATCCAGAAGCACATTCTGGTCATTGGAGGGTACCTCAAAGTTTATCTAGAAGCACATTCTAGTCGAGCCTTTTGTCACTAATGGACACCAAGCCCACCAAACCCTATGCCTTCAAACCCCAAACAGATGGACAAACCAAGGTCATCAACCGTATGATCGTGCATATCTGATGCATGTACAATTCCAAGCATGCCTGCACATGGGATGAGAGTCTTCCCTATGTTCAACACAACTACAATCGATCCATACATATCTCAACTGACCACAACCCCTTTCACGTGGGTCTAGGATTTCAACCATTAGGTCCCATGGATGTTGCACTACCCCTTGCATCCACCTAGGAAGACTTGTCCCATGCTACAACTGAAGCAGAAAAAGATACTCGATTCATTGAGTGGATCTAGCACATCCTCCAACATGTTTAGAAAATTTTGTAGAAATCCATTTCCAAGTACAAGCAACGCCATGATCAACATCAAGTGCCACACAAGTTTTAGGTGGGAGATAAAGTTTGGTTTCACTTGCAGAAAGAACACCTTACAGGGCCCCATTAGAAGCTTCATCCACTCCATTATGGACCTTATACCATCACCAAGGTTGTGGGTGAAAATGATTTTGAGCTCAACATTCCCCCCTTTCTTGGCTTGCACCCAGTGTTTAATATTTTGGACCTCCTTATTGTGTTAGTTTTTCCACTTGGGTGAGAAACAATGCAACACTTGCTTGCCTAGTTAAGTCAACGAAACAAGATAGAATTTTGTGAGTTGATTAGATAACAAAATACACATGAAACAAATAAATAAAACTAAAAACAAAGAGAAATAAAATGTTATAGAAGCTTGGAAGAACTAGAACCATGAAAATAAAAAATGACCATCATATAGCTACAAAAGGATCAATATATAGGCTAACACCGTAGAGAAAGGCAGAGACTTATAAATCCCATCTTCCTCGTTGGGAGGGCTCTTGAGTTCCCTAATAGAGAGCTCTTCTCTTCATACAATGGAAAATGACAATGGTGAAGAAATACAATGCCAATCCTCTCAAGAGGTGAGTGGAATGGCCCTTGCTATAGTGCTTGAATTATTCAAAGAGAAATGATGATTCTCCAAGAAGAATTCTTCCAGCATAAAAATACCTTGAGGTTCTTATTTTTCTAGCACACCCATGGCACATATTTATAGTGTCCATTCATGGCAATATACAACTAGTTCATAGTGTGAACAAGGAGCCTTTTAGGGAACTTCCTAGCCCTTGACCAGCCTCCAAGCTATATTTCGCTCAGATCTGAGTGTCAAATCATGTTGGGGGTCGAACTAGAAGTGGTTGAGAGGTCGACAAAATTCATAAATGTGTCATTCATGAGGCGTGTGTGGATTTTCTCGTAGACAATCACGCATCTTGCGCACAGTGCATGTTGAGGGTTGTGTTAGCCTGCATACTCTGCATGCGCTCCCTTTGGTGAATTTGTGCACTTTAATTTTTGAACCAAGTGTATAGTTTTTTGCCTTTTTGATGGATTTTGGTGTTGTTGGTGGACTAATTTCTATTCGAATTGATGTCTTTCTTCAATCATTGTGTGCAATGTTGTGGACAATTTTTTAGTGATAACATACGCCCCATGATGTGTGAGGTTAGGAGCATACGTATAGCCAAAGTACAACAATGTTTCTTTTGCTGAGAGTGCCATTGTAAGGAAGAGTGAAAAGAGGAACTACAAGAGAGATCCGCCAGAGGGAGAGGGATAGTTGTGGGAACCGAACCTTTCTCTAGGAGAAAAAGAATAAAATTTGTATACAAATGAGGCGGGCATGCCCCATGCTCATGTCATGAAACCAAAATGTGGGACTGTAACTGATGATGGATGTTGATGTAGATAACTATAGTGCCCTCAAGGGTGGTTGATAACAGAAAATGATAGTTTTGAATGGTGAATGGGCTCTGAAGGGAGTCAACGATGACTGAAATATTTTTCGATGACCCGGAGCCATTGATGGCCTATCAACTTCAGAGGTCTTCAGATGGTATGAAACAACTGCAATGGTCCCATAGTAAGATCCACCTTAACATGAGAGTTTGCTAAATTCGAATGTTATGGGGATCAACAGAATCAGAAAGCATTGATGATTCTCTTTGTTCCATTCGAGACTCCCCACTGAAAAGGTAATGAGGGTCAAGATATTGTTACCCTTCTGGAAGTTGTGCTGGTGTCAACATGAAGGGAGACACGACGCCAAGAAGCTAAGGGATTCTTGAAATTCACTGAGTAATAGATGATATAAGGTATTGATGAGTGGCTTGAATGAAGTCAAGATGTTGTGGGACTCGAGATTTCCCACGGTTGGAGTGTTGAGGGATGATTGGAAACAACTGTAAAACTGGATCTAGTGTTAGGGGGATGACTAGATATGGGGTTGAACTGTGTTGGAGGCTAACAAAGTGGGAAAACTCAGAGATCATGGGTACATGGATTTGGGATACTTGGGGTTTGTTAACGATGTTGATATGAAAAAAGGGTGGATTCCCCAACAAAGGGTGACATGGGTTGTTGGGCCAGGTAAAATAAGGCCATCGAGGATGACAACTAAAAATATATGTACATGCTAGAAAAAAGGCTTTATACAATTACCAAAGAAATAAATAATAATTTGGGTTGAGTATATAGATACAGAAACGCATTCCCCAATGAAATATGGCTTGGCCTGTATAGGGCACAAGTTTGTGAAAGAGAATTGGTGGAGGGTGTGGGCCCCATGGGTGGGTTTCTGTATTAGGTAAGCGGATGTAGGACAATATGCATATGGTAAAAATGATGGTGGATGAGATGGAAGGATAATGAAACTGTGGAGATGCATTCAATAGAACCAATATGATATGATGTGGGAGTCGATTGGGAAGGTTAGAAATATGATGCGAAGAAGTATGGGGTTCATTCTTGAAAATGAAAAATACTATCGAGACTCCCAAACCTATGGGGGTGGAATTAGCATGAGTGTCAAGTTGCCAAGGGGAACTATGAATGGGATAAATCATGTGGGGGAGAGTGTTATCAGATGACAGTACCAAAATATGGCAGAGGTAAAGATACTGCAGAGCCGAATGTAGGGACCCTAAATGTAAATGTCAAAGGGTGTGACTGGGAGATGCAATTAGTAACAAAGGGAGTAACTACATGCCATTTTTGTACATATACCTAAAGGGATTGTCATATTGTTGAACAAGTACCTGCACACATGAAAACCAAATACTTGAAATGAACAATATCTGATGATAAAGAACATATAACAACTATTTGATAAAATTGAAAGTGAGCATGCGTACCTGCACGTGGCGTGAGAAAATGCTCCTCCAGGGAAAAGTGCAGATGATAACCTGGGGAGTGTGAATGTGTAGATGGTTGGACCAAGATATCGTGGCTGAGAATGAATCATAAAATAGAGGCTCTGGGCTCCTGTAATGGAGTGTGGAAGTTGCGAAAAAGGGGCTATATATAGATGGTGGGCCCACAATGCCACCTCATTTGTACCTGTCACTATTGTTGAGCTGACGATAGAGTTGTGAGGAGATTTGGAGATTATGGAAGCATGAGGACACCAATCCCGGAGCGACGAGAGACAGGTTAGTAGTCCTATCATCCTATATATTGTGAATTTGATCAATTGTATGTAGGGGTTGTACGGTGGGCTGTATAGAGGTGTTGAACGATAGGGGCCCAAAAATGCATGGGAAAATGGGGAATAACCGCACACGTGTGCACAGGTGAAACTCAATCTCCAACACATTATGTGTGGGTTTTACTTCTCAGTCATGCACTGAAGAGTGTGCGAATATGGTGAGAAAATGTGCACATAATGTGCGGTTGTGCTTGACACAGTCATGCATGTGGGTGCATGGGTACGATAGACAGTCGTGCATGGAATGCACCTCTGTATGAATAAAAATTGTGCACTCATGCATGACTATGAGAATGATAGTTGTGAATTAGTGCACAGTTGTAGAAAGAATAGTTGTGCATTTATGCGCAACTGGTTGGGAAAAGGTCACGCACTGTGTGCAAACTTAGGGGTGCATTTTTTGGATATTTTATGATTTTTGATGGATGGTGTGATTGATCAGATGTTTATGGGTGGATGCAGGTGATTAGAAGAGTTTAGATCATGATGTTGGTCCACTGGCGAGAGCTGGACTAGGACCGATTGCGAGAGGCTGCAAGGGCACACCGTGGAGTACGTCGACACTTGGAAGCCTGTGAGTTGCTCAAGTTTTTTTACTGCCCCCTGATATGGTTGCAGGAGTTCCTGCTACAATTCTTGATTAGGATGTGGAGAACTGATCTGCAGCGTTTCATTGTGAGGGGGGATAAGCTGACGTTCTCTATGATAGAGGATGTGTACTTTTTGACAAGACTCCCATTATATGGGAGGGCCCTAGCCGTTGATCCCCATTTTCCAGGGGAAGATCGGGCGGAGACCATGGTAGCTCGACGCTATTTTTGGCTGAACCCTATGTTGGGTTCGGTCATTCATATTGGGGCCATTGATGACTTGTTGACCAAGTGCATTGCGACCATGGTTGTGAGGATGTATAGATCCTTGGATACTCAGCGAATCATTGGTGGTTAGCTAAGGGTGCTAGAGGAGGTCCTGGATGGGAACCTGTTTGCATGGGGTGTGTTGATGCACACCCGGATGATGATCCAACTGAAATGGTGTCAGTGTGATGACTCCAGTGACTTTGCATTCGGGTTCATTTTGGTGGCCTGGTTTCTGGAGAGGGTGACTCTATTGCACTCGAGGATTTTACTAGAGCCAACATCGCAGTGAGAGCCGCAATTGACGTGATGGGCACATGTATTGGCCCATTATGGAGGAAGGGAGGGTGTCCATTACTTCACGGCCACAATTGTGTGAGTGTGGTGTCTGATGCCATAGGTTATTATCTGATATCCATACATTGGTTTGGATTACAGACACGACCCGAACATGGTGCTACCTCCTCGGGAGGAATGGGACTAGAGAGGTATGATTTTTATTTGTTTTTGTGATTTTGGTAGATAATATTTATCATGCATGTATATTGATGTTGACATTATATCTGGTGTTGTTTTGCAAATGATGGACCCCAAGGACGAGAGGCATAGGTTGTCCAAGAGTGGACTCGACAGGAGCCCACAGATCTGAGGGATGGACAAAGGCGTCGATCAGATGATTTCAGTGTTGGACCTTCCAGAGAGCCATAAGGGGACTCTGAGTCTATGCTAGAGGATCTACGTCGATGGTTTGAGTGGGTCCTCTAGGGTGTTCCTGATGGCATATGGGCCCACATCCAGGATGAGGAGGTCCTAGACCAGCATGTGGGGGTACCAGCAGAGTGGTGGACATTGATCTGTAGAGAAACAGTGGAGGGGGAAGTGATGATTGGTCGACTGTCTCTTGGATCTGGAGGGCCCCCGACTGTTTGGGAACCTCCGACTGATAGAGGACCTGGGGAGGGAGCTCTAGGGGAACCTTGACTATTGATTTTTTGTATGTACGAGTTTGGGAGCTCGATTTTGTAGAGGGTAGTTGATACCCATTTTTGTACTCATAGAGGTGATGGGACTCATGAGCCTACGAGCAATTGTATATCTATTTTTTGTAAAAATATTTATGACCATGATGATATATATTATGGATACATTGATCATGTGTGTCTTTATGTTTTATGTTTTATGATGTATGATGTATATTGTTATATGTTTGACAAATGTATGATGTTGTGTATATGATGTTTTTAATGTGATAAATGCCAATCTAATACTAGTTTAGCCATGCGATCTGTTACTTGATTGTGGTTTCATGGAATATGTGTGAATATGATGGAATCAAAGTTGCAAGATAAGAGTCTAACTTGCAGTTATTTGCAGAAGAGGCAAGGATTGCGGATGTGATACACGTTGTTGAGCTGTTGAATAGACTTGGTGAGGAGACAAATGATGGTGTCATATTCGGCTTAGTTGTTGGTGGTTGTCTATAAGCATATTCCGTTGTAGTGGAGTAGCACATGTGAGGGGGTATAGATGGCCCAAGTGACCAAAGCAAGATTTTGGGTCCAACGGTTTCCACCGTCAACGTAACCAATGTGGTCGACTGATGGATGATGCATCTTTCAATAACATGGGTGATATATCAAACATGGGGAGTGGTGGCAGTAAAGAAGACTAAAAACTCTACAAATTGTTATAAAGAAAAACCTAGGGTAGGGGGGCCAAGCTTAGGTGTAAAATTTCTTCAAGTATAAACCGTTGATGGGTTCCTTGAGAGGGAAGCCTTATGGAGAGGCCAATATGTAGGTTCCTTTAGTGAGGCGATATTGGACGATAAAGGGGTCGTACCATAATGATTCAAATTCCCCATGGCCGAGGGTGTTGTGGGATATTTCATAGGCTAACACAAGATCACCATCATTGAATGAGCGAAAGTTGACATGGTGGTCGAAGGTGGCTTTGGATCATTTTTTAGCTACCTCGTTGTGCTATAATGAAGATCGACAGTCTTCATCAAGGGACTCTAAGGTTAGCAGGCGTTGCTCCATTGGGGCAGTGTTAGGTAACAGTTCTATGGAAGTGTGTAATGTGGGGATTTCACACTCAATAGGGAGTGTGGATTCGATCCCATGGACGAGGTGGAACGGTGTAAAACCCGTGGCAGTTTTGACTGACATGCAATAATCATATAAAGAGGAAAACAACATATGATGCAATTTTGTCTTATGTTTGTTGATGGTGCATTGTATCATGGTTTTGAGGAATTTATTGACAGCCTCAACTTGTCTATTATACTGAGGGTAGTATGGGGAGGCAAAATCATGGGTGAATCCTAAATTTGAGGAGATTTTGACAAATATATCATTCTCAAATTGTTTCCCATGATCGGAAACCAACTGGTGTGGGACTCCGAACTGGGTAATGATGTGGAAGAAAAAACGTGTTGTTGTGTCAACAGTGTTGATAAATGTGGGCATGGATTTGACCCATTTGGTGAAATAATCCACTACCATGAAAATGTACTTCTGTCCATTACTGGATGGGGGATTGCAAGTCATGAAATTGATACCCGATTTACAAAAGGGGTCAACTGTGATGACTAGGTGTGGAAGAGATGGTGGAGCTCGTGCTTTGTTTTCATAAAGATGGCATTGATCAAATCGTTTCAAAGCATGGATGCATTCATGAAATAAAGTGGACCAAAAGTATCTGGCACAGATGATTTTTTGGGTAGTGTACATACCCGAGGGGTGACCACCGCAAGCACCATTGTGGCAATCATTCAAGACTATCTTGACTTCGTCAATGGTAAGACATCGTTGAAGGATGGTATTAACCCCTCGTCGATAGAGAATGTCTCCGATGAGGAGGTATTAGGGATCTTGATGGCGAATGCATCGGTGGTCATCTCGAGAAAGATGAGACCCATATTTCTATGTACAAAGGTAGACAAGGAGTTCATTGTACCAGGGATTGTCCGAGGGGATGAAGAAGGGGTGTTCATCGGGGAAATCCTCATTGATGGGCGAAGCTTTGGCATCCGAGGGAAAATCCATAATGAGTTTAGCTAGGAAAAGAGATTTCTTTATTTTGGGAGTAGGGAACTCTAGATCGTTTTCATGAAGGATAGCGATCCATCAAAAAAATTTGTTGTTGATCTATCGTCAACTAAGAAAGTAGTGCATGGGGTTGGAATCTTCTACAATCTTGGTCGTGCGAAGCAGGATGTAATGCTGCAATTTTTGGACTACGAGGACAACTGCTAACATGATATTTTCGTCATGATTATACTTCAAGGTTGGTCCTGAAAGGTTTTTACTAATGTAGTAAATCACATGTTCACGCCCATCATCCCCTAATTGGATGAGGAATCATGTGACTAAAACAATAGAGGCTGATAAGTAGAGGATGTAATTGCAATCAATGTCTAGGGGAGTAATCAAAGGGACATTGGATAGGGCAGATTTTAAATTCATCAAAAGCTTCCTCAACATGTTCATCCCCTCGAAATGGGATATCATGAGATAGTAAGAGGAGAAAACCATGTGCACGAGTGGCGTAGTCTAGGACAAAGTAGCGTAGAAAGTTGAATTTTCCCTGTAGACACTACAGTTGGCATAAATTCCTAGGTGGTGGGATTTCTATGATATCTTGGACCTTGAGGGGGTTCACAGTAATTCCTTGTTGGGGGACAATGAACTCGAGGTGGAACTCAACAGTAATGCAGAGAGACACTTGAGGGGGTTCAAGTGGATATTATATTGACGACATCATTGAAAAATGATCTGTAAGTCATCTAAATATTGGGTTCACTTTTTGGATTGAGCAGTGAGGTCATCCAAATAAGAAAGGATGATGCGAGCAAGGTCATCAAAAATGTAGGTCATGGCCCATTGGAACGCAACACCAAATTTTTTTAGTCCAAAAGGCATGATGTGATAAGCAAAGGTACCCCAAGGGGTTGTGAACGTAGTTTTGTACTAATATACTAGGTGGATTTGAATTTGATTGTATTCGGAGAAACCATCCATAAACGATAGTGCCTCATGGTCGGCACAATCATTGATTATTTGGTCGATGAAAGGGGTTGGAAAGTTTCCTTTGGGACAAGTGTGGTTGAGGTCACAAAAGTCAGTGCAGATGTGAATAGTTCCCTATTTTTTGTTAACGAGGATGGGGTTAGAGACCCATGAAGTGTACACAATGGGGTAAATGAACCCGATAGTGCATAACTTGTCAATTTCGGCTTTGACAACTATGACTTTGGATGGGTGGAGGGGGTGTTGCTTTTGATTAATAGGGGCGATATCCAGCCATGTGTTGATGCGATGTTCAAATATAGAAGGATCAAGGCCCAGCATCTTTGTATATGACTAGGAAGCGATATCTCGGTATTCATGAAAGAGAGATTTGTAAGAAATGATTTCTTCAGGGGAGCATGTGGCACCAATGGTGATCTCTTCTACGATTCCTGGTTTAATGGAAATGCCAATTTTGACTGTGAGAAATTTTGGCCATGCTGCCTTCTTCAAAAGAATCGGGGGCAAGAATAGGGTTCTTGAACCAGTCAACCTGTCCCGGAGGAATAAAATCCTTGGTATCAATCGCGCACAAGGAGGCTTTCTCAAAAGGGTGAAAGACCTCTTGTGAGAGAAAAAGTTCTCGATGATGGAGTGCATTCCAAGGGAAATCAGGGGTATTCAGTTTCTCCAAGATATCTTCGTCACAGTGGAATGTGTGAGAATATAGACGATTCGGGTAGATGGTAGGGGGAAACGTCAATGCAGAAGTGTCATGGGCCTCAGGGGATGAGGATGTAGAAGGGATATTGTGTGCGAGTTTTGAAGGATCATTGGACATAAACCAAATGTCAAGACACTATGGATGAAATCTCATTTATTCGAGGACTGATGATGAAATATGACGAATGTCAGTAATGTGAGCATCAGTAGGGAGAACCAGAGAGGGCTCAGGAAGACATGTGATGCATATTGTGGCTAATGTTTGGTGGAACTGAGGTAGAGCTAGGAAATGATTAGTGTAATGGACATATTCTAATCATACGAGACAAGAGAAATTGGTTCGCAACCATTTCTTGTGTGTGGTTGAAGACTATGTAGTAGTACTGGATGTACTTGGTGGAGTGGTAGGAGATGGGGTTGCCTTGGGGAGATGGATTATATTGCGTAACTCGGGAAGAGTAGGACATATGTTAGTGGGGTGTCCTTCTCTTTCGCATAGTGCACATGGAGGTTGAGCTCGGGGAGGGAGTGGAGCTATGAGCTCATTCTTCTTTCTTCTGCCCCCAGTAGTGGCGGTGTTGCCACTAGTTGGGGGTGGGGTTAGTGTGGTAGGGGCCTGTACTGGTATCTGCATCGGTAATACCTTGGGCTGAGGAGAGAGAGTTGGTGTAGGAAGCATAGAGGGTGGGTGGAGATACCATATAGGGATGGAGAGAACCCTTTTAGGAAGGGTGAGGGTGGTTGTGACCTGGAATGCTTGGACTCTAGGTGGGGTTTAGAAAAAGGGGATTTGGCTAATGGCTTAGGGGAATATCTCCCAAACAGGGATTTTCCCCTCGAGGGAGGGGAAATCTAGGACAAATGGTGTAGCGTTGTTCACAGGAAATTTCGAAGGTATTATTTCTTTGATTGGTGGAACTTCGATGTGTGGAGGGGCCTCAGTGAGAGGAGTATTGTCTCTTATATCTGTTCTATTAGAGGAAACTACACACACTTGTGCGAAAATATATGGGTTTAGGAGAGGGGGTGCTCCATGATAAGTTCCTAACAATGATGGGTCCTTGAATATTCTAGGACCAACATCAATGACTGAAAAGGCATCTGAGCTAGTGCAGAAAAGGGGGAGGATGTTATCAATGTTGGTGGAATGATTAGGCTCATAATGTGTAATTTGGTTGATGGTGAAAATTTTCCCGTTATGGGGGAACATCATCGTTTGAAACATAGAAGATGCTACTTCCTTCATAGAATACATGTAGCTATGTTTGAATAAGATATTTTAATCAATTGGGGCATCGATAACTTCAATGTCAATTAGGATGGTTTTTCCCCAAAGTTCTACAGGGACATTTTGGAATATCCCTTTAGGAGATGATGGTCGGTTGTCATAAGCTTCTAGGGTGATGGGAGATGGTACTAGCTCAGGGGAGCCAAGTTTCTGCCATAGGACTTTGGAAATGATGCATGTGAATGCACCTTCATCTATGATGCACCGATGAACTATGATGTTTCGGATTTTAACTGGTATTTGAAAGGATACCAGAGTGGGGAGCTGTGGTTCTCCGCTATATAAATGAAAGGTGATTAGTTGAGTATCAGCAAGGTTGAATTCCCCCAAGGCGTAAAGCAAGAATTTTTGTTGTGTGGGACAGGTTTGGAGGACCTCCAACATAGACATGACGACAAGAGACTGTGTTAAGTCATCAACCATGTTGTAGTTAAGAGCTACCCTAGCATGAGGGTTATGTATATTCCGTCATAGAGGTATGTGGGGTATATGAGGATTGGGTTCAGCATTAGGGCGTGGGATCATCAATGGTTGTTCGACTATAGTGGGGGTTGTTTCTGAGGTGTTGGGGTAGATTCAGGAAGCATGTTGTATGGATGACTTCACATTTGAAGAAGGATCTCTTCTTCACTAGTAAGGAGGATATTGCAATCGACTGGACTCCCAGGTTGAGTGGGACCTGAGTTTTGATATTGCCTCATTTGTGGTGGGGTAGGGTTTACCTCTTGTTGGGTATTCATCACACCTTGGTGTGGAATGGGATTTTTCAAAACAGTCGGAGGTGGTGGTTGCAAATAATGTTGTGGGGCCTACTGAGGGGTAGGTGGTGTCAGGGGGTGTTGAGTGTTCATGGATTCTTTCATCCGTTTGTAATCGGAAATTTGGGGACAGTGGTGAGTATAATGGCCATACTCACCACATAGAGCACAAGGGAAGTTAGTTATGAGATGGTTGTTATTCCCTTGGCATGGTTGGTTGTTATTGTTTCCCCCTTGGGGGTTCTAGTTGCCTTGATTGTGGTTACCCCTAGTAGGATGGTTTTGTTGGGTGCTATTTCCTCCTAGTCCCGGGTTGTTATTTTTTCAATTTGTTTCCTTTATTTTTGGAATTATTCGACTGATGGGTCAGATTTTCCATATTCATATGTTCAAAAGAATGAAATTGTTAGATAGGAGATGGTTGAACAAAGTTAAATTCGACATGTGGTTGTCCTGGTGGAGGAGAAACCGACTGGGGGGGACCAAGAACTAGAGAATATGGATTGTTTTTTGGAGACAATCCATATGGTTTATAGGAAGTTTAAGTATGTCCGCTACTATTGGGGTTGTATGCAGGGGTTGAGCGTGGAGCCGTACTTTATTGAGAAACTGGATGCATCATGGGTATCAGTGGGAGTCTACCTAGTGGTGGAGGTTGAGCCACAGGATATGACTGTTGGTGAGTGGGAGGAGGGTAATAAGACGTCCCTCCATATGGTTGCAAATATTGATTTGCACCATAAGTAGGCAATGGATGTTCGTAAGGGTTGAGGTGTGTCATGGAACTGATCAACCCATCTATAACATGGTAAACCCTAGGTTTGTCCTGGACAAATGGTAGGGGCCTCGGTGCGTCAAGAAATACTATGTACAGGTAACCTGATTGGGCATATATCAGGTCGAATTGTTGGGCCTTGATGATGGATTCCTCTTTTGATTGAGGAAAAGTGGATGCTACATCTTTGGAAATAACAAAGACGAGCAATTTGAGAAACCAATCGAGATGTTGTTCTTTGGTAGTTTCCTCTTTACACAAACTACATTGCCACCACCATTCATGGATGTGGTCGGAAATATGGATAACAGTGGTTTGTTTGAACTCATAAAAAAGTTCTAAGCCAGTATCATGACGAACCGGTAATTGGAGAAAAGACAAAAAGGCCTTGGCCAATGATTCAAAGGTCACATGGGACCCCAATTTTTAGTCCACGTACCATTTCGTTGATGAACCAGTGAGAGTTATTTGAAATAACCTCAAGCGGATGGAGTCATCCATGATGTTTTTTGAAGAGAACCATAAGTGGAAGGTCATAACATGGTTGTTGGGATCTTCCCTGGTTTTCCTTCAAACTTTGGAATGTTTGAAAGCAATTTGGTAGGCATAGCAGGCCAAGTGGAATCATGTAAAATGGGATCATTCGTGAGTTTCATTAAATCAAGAATGTTAAGGGATGCCAAGTATGGCAAGGGGATATTTGGCGGAGGATTAGCTCCCGACATTGTGTGTGTAGGTGGTGGACCTATCCCTTGAGAGGGATTTGGTGGGTTTGTACTTCTTCCTTGAGAAGAAGTTTGACCCTCGCCTCCTTGTGGAGGAGAGCCAATAGGTGGATGGCCTTGGGTATTTGAACCAAGTAAAGTTGATCCCAAAATAGTATCACTCACTGGGGTGTGAGATGGTTGAGTCGGTGAGTCGGTAAGACTAGGGACTCCTCCTAGAATAGGAGGGAGATTATGCAAGTGTCTAGAACGACGGGGATTTGTTGGTTCCCCTATGGTTCCGAATAGAAAAGTGAATGTGTGTGAATGGTGACAAGAGAGAAATAAATGAAGAGATTTTTATATTTTTGACCTTCCCAAGATAGTAAAACTCACAATTGCATGTAATCAAATGAACATCATACATAAAGCAATTGTAAAATAAACAAGCATGTGGATAGGTGGATTTTTTCCGCATGGGGGAAAAACACAAATAAATGATTGTGTCCTAAAATATGCATCGTCCTTCCTCTCAAATTATCACTAGGCCTTCCAATATCACTCAACAGTGGGGTATAAAGTCACCATAAGAGGAACTAGTGAAGGTTGAAATAATCAGTTATAATGAGGGGTAGAGGGTGCATATCCCAAAAGAGATGGCGATATTTCCCAATAGCGACACAAAATATTATCAAGGTGCGATTGCAGCTCACAATCGCCACCTGGGTGGATATCCTATGTTTTGGCCACTAAGTACCTTGGTCAAGTCCTAAAAAATGGGTCACGGGTTGGATACCCTCACAAGAATTGGGTGACTCAAGGAGGGATGCGCAGAAAAACCAGACCTCAGCCTTCGACCCTTCACAGGTATCTCCCTACCTTAAGGTATAGGAACACTTAACTTGGAGGATTTCAAATATCCCTATTCTCAACTTCTATTGTTTCAAAATGTGAGAACCTGATAACGGGGGGTTATTTGGATGCCTACCCCCGAGATCCTACCTAGACTAAAAAAATTCTTTTGGCACCTCCTGTGGAGGAAAATTTAGTGTGTTTTTAGAAAAAAATTTAGATGTGGTGGGATGAAAGATTGGGGTCATGGACTAACCTCGTTTCAATTAAATTGGTGTGGAAAATTTCCAAATAAGTAGTTGGATCTTTCAGATTTCCTTTGAAGTACTTTGTGGGTACTTAAAAATAAAGCTTACTTCGACCTCCACTATTCTAATAGAAATAATGTGTGTGATGAGTGGCTTTGTGTGCAAGAAAGTGAGAAATGTGAAAAGAAAAACTTAATAAGTTAAGTGTAAGATTGCAGCATGTGAAATTCATGTGGT
>JASDQU010684563.1:0-13275 GCA_032191745.1 Picea mariana
CATAAATAGAGCTAGCTCATTAGAGAGTTTTTGAGTTGGCTTAGTTATCAGTATTGATCTCACTTTAAGCATGTTGAATTGTTGTAATTATTTGAATATAATTATGAATCTATTCTATTTTTGAGTTTTGAGCAAAGGAACATTGTGTAGCATGTTGTAATTATGAGGTTTTATAGAGAAAATATATGAAGTTATATGGATGCCATATGTCTCTATCCTGCACAATATATATCTTTGATATGATGGAATGCTTCCAGTAATAAAGACATAACAATTATGATACCTTATGTCTTTGTTATGTATGAGTTGAATATGTGTGTGTATTATTTTAATTCTTTGTCCTAAATAGTTCATTGGCCATGAGTTATATGGATGCCAATTGAAGTGATGTTCCATATGATTAAACCTTCATCCATGTCACGAGACCTTATGGTCTCTATGATCTTCTCTGCATATCGAGTGAGACCTTTCTTGGCCTTCGTTGAGGATTGATATGTTGGTGCTTTAGGGTTTTTTTTGGAAAATGCTGGATGAACCCTTGGTATAAAAATACTTGAAATTAAAAAGGATGGGACATGTGCACGCATGGACCAAAAGTGCCTAAAAAATGGTTTTGTTTCTGAGACCTGAAGTCTTGTTGATATCGATGAAGGAAAAAAATGAGTTGGCATACTTCTAAGGAGGATATTGAAGATTGGATAGAAGTGAAAGAAGATAATTTTTCCCTGTGAGAGACCCAAGGATTGAGGGTGAACACGAAGGAATGGAAAGGTATATATATTTACTCATATATGCATGAGCTATTATTAGTGGAATTTCCTTGCATGTTGCATGAATGGTTGAAAAGTAAAGATTTTATCAATTTGGATGTGTTTCTAGTGGAGCCAATAGTTTGGGATCAAGCAAATATTGATAGCTTAAAGGTGTTGGATAACAGACTCGGAATATTTATTTTTGGTTCGCTCGAGTGAAGGAAAGATACATTATCGATTTTGTTATAGAATATAGCGATTCTTTCAGGGAGAATTAAAATAAGTTTGAAGAAGGTCTAAGGAAGAGAATGCTAGAATAAATTACACTTTAGATTAAGATGATGTTTGTGGAGAGAAGAATGATGTGCACGGATCCTGATGGAATGGTCGGTTAAACCCCCTAGAGTTGGGGGTGATTTGGAAAAGTTGGGAGAAAAGGATCCATAAGATGGATCCATTGAGGAGGATCCAAGAAGTTGTTGAGATGAGGTGAGGTATGGAATGGACCAGGAATATCAAAGGAGAAAAAGAGTCAGAGGTATGCAAGAAGAGTTGAGATAAAAAGAAGTGTGGAATAAAAATGTGGAAAATAATTATCCAAGGGCACATGAAAAGGGGTCAGGTTCAAGATGAATAGGAAATAAACCACACCAAGTGGTAGTGCGGGAGTAGATACTATTCCCGAGTGGATCACAGATAAAGATAGTATCTTGAAGAGGCATGGCATAGAGGAGATGGTTTTTGGTAGGGATACTAGTAGTGATAGCAGTACAAACTTGGGTGAAAAATTCCACCCCCTTTGTGTTGTGAGAAATCTTACCCTGCAGACAAGTTAATCTCCCCTCTGGACCACGACCCCTTCTTTGGTCCAAAGACATAATTCAAAAAATTGTTTCTACTTTCCTTATAGATATAGTTAATTAACCTATAGAAAGAAGGATAAAGAAACACATGTTTCCCGAAGTCTTTCCTCATTGCTATGTCCTTTTGCTTCGCTGCTCCAATTTCTTCAGTGACCAAAGAAACCTACAAAAAAAGAGGTAAGTAAACCTTCCTACTTCTACTATATTTTTTTAGATAAAAACCAGATCTATCTATACCCGATTTAACTTAAGCATATACATTATCATGAACATAATAAAAAAAGGAATAGGCCAAGTTAATATTGAATGGAAAGCCAAAAGAAGGCACTTACAAATCAAGTTGATGTCGCTGTAATCCTCATCCAGATCTTGCATGAAATTTTTGAGATAAAAATGTTGATGCTTTCTCCCAGGATCAAAGGTTTGACACCTAAGAAACTAAGATTGTTAAAAAATGAAATAGAGAGTTAAGACCAAAGTTCTCATTTTTATGTCAATCTCATTAAAAAATGAAACATAAATCTGGGAATATAACCCAGAGGTTATGATCTTAGTCATTGTCTCTATCAAGCCCATTAAAAAATGAAACAGACATGCCTCCATTTGAATCAAGTCTCACTCTGGATTGAGTATTTGATCCTTGTTTTCCTCCACCTAGTGAAAATATTCTTATTAGTAACCAGATGCCTAAACGAGGAAAGAAGAAGAGTCACAGGAGTAAATGACGCTTGGGGGGAAGGAATCTATCCTCTAGACATCATTCTGGAGTGAAGCCACTAGCTTCTATCATGCAAGATGAGGGTAAATTACCTCTATATTGTCACACTGATACGAGTGATCTTCATTTGGGGGTCGTTCCCATCGTAACATAGTAGTATTTTCTACAACGATCTTAGTCTTTGTTCTTTCTCAGGATCATTAATACATGAGAATAGGTTACCGAGTATACTTTTATCTCTTTTTTGGACTCATAAAATCTATACCAAAAAGGAACTTTTTGGAGTCTCGTTTAAGCTCTTTTTAGACTCCCTAAACATGAAAAGAGTGTCGAGTGAGCTTACTTCTATTCACACTTGTTAAAAGGTTTGAAAGGGAATATTTCAAGTGGTAGTTTATCTCTTTTTCAGCCTCATGAGACTAATTATGAAAAAAGAATACTCTAGTCAAGAATGAATAGAAGATTTCTCCCTTGAATTGTTTTACACTTTTTTCGGGCTTGGGAGACTAAATTTATGAAAAAGTCTTCCATAGAGTCATCTTTAAGCTTTCAAATTCTCTAAACGTGGAAAACCATCGAGTTTACCTTCTTTTGGCTCATAAAATTATGCATTGAGGGGCCTATGTGAGTCCAATCACTATGACCCATACGAGACCAAACCCCTCCTTCTTCAGGTTCGTTAAACATATGTAGAGGGACTCATACAAGATGAGCTATATCGAGCATCTGTTATTCTCCTCAAGCTCGTTAAAAAACAAAGAGGTACTCACCAATCATGGTGGGGGGGAAATTGAAAGACGTGGGTCAAGTTTTTGGAATCCGTTATGGAAGTTATTGTTGTCACCTTTGAACATGGCACATGTTTGCGTCTTGTCTTATAGTTGGGTAATATGCTTGTCTCTCAGTCATACAAATTCCATGTGTCATTATATTTGTTTTTTCCAGTTGAAGAGTTCTCTTATTTTCATCACAATATTTTCTTGGTACTCTTCGAGTCAATGCTTCCAAGTCATCTTTCGTGCCTCACAATTTTCAAGGGAAGTTTCATTCCAAACCAACCATGTGAAGTATTACCAGTTTCTATTCCTATGTCAGTCCATACTCATTTAATCCACCATATCACATCACTTTCATGTGTCAGTATCGTGTCAATGATGGAGGATACATCATGGCCCTCATTCGAAGAGTCTATTCATGTCAACTTCAACACATTATCCAGGAATTAGACTGAGAAACCAATTATTACATTGGGACTTGCATGCCTCAATGGAAGGCCTCCTCACTTCCGACAATAGGATTACACCATTGACCTCTGATCAGACGATTCTGTGAATGTTCGACCTCAACTATTTTATTCACATTCGTTGGAATGTACTATAGGTACCTTGGAAATCATTTTAATCATTGATGATTTCCCTCGCACTTGTTAGTGTTATACCTCAATGACCAGTAATCAAGTGGTTTTTTCCATGTTCAACATCAAATCATCTATTTGCATGGCTAGAATCGTATCGTTTCAAGATCAGGATGAATAACCTTAGTTAGGCACTCACTCTATTATTTTCTTTTCCTAGGTTGCGATGGAGATCATTTGAGCATGTAAAAGGTTTCAATACAATCACCATGTTGGAAATCATACTGATAATTATATTGTCACATAGATCCACATTGTATTGATCTGTGGCTATGTTTTGTCTTCTTGTAGCTCCACTGTGTATTTTCCATGGTTGAGATCAGTTCATGTTTTGAAGGTATGGATCCATATTGTATCTCTGGTGTCCATATCCTTAGTCAATATTCTCATGGATCCGCAGTGTATTGGTCGGTGACCATGCTTTAAGTCAACTTGTATTCCAAGAATAGGTATGTCTACCTCATGAATGAAAAAATATATTTATATTGTTTCATAGTTGTTTGCATATTCTACCAGGTTCTCCTACTCCATAACCCTTTCATTGAATAATTTGTAAATTGTTTCGACCATCAGTTTCTCTTTTGGCCTCACACTTTAGGGGCCATCTGTTACATACAAAAATGTCACACCTATTTACACCTAAGTGTCGCAAGTGTCACAAAGTAACATATGCATCTTACCAAGTGTCAAATTCTATTTTCTAAGTGTCACAACCCCTTGACACCATGAAATACATTTTCCACAATCCCTAAGTCAGTTTGGAAGAGAAAACAAATCATTTGGGGTCTGGAACCATACCGTTTTCTTGGAAAAAATGACCATTTTTCAGAATTTTAGAAGGGTGGCACTCCCCTACTCATGCTGACGGGGTGCAAAAAATGCCCCTAAGCCTACTAGGGGGTGCCATTTCTTCTCTATCTCTCACTAAGAAGAAGCTCCAGTTTTGGTTAGAGGAAAATATGGGATTTTCCACCTTTTCCTAAGGGCCAACTCTCTTGGGATGAGGTTGGTTGTGCTCAAATACTATACTATGGCTCTATATTAGGATAAAATACCAACTTAAGGAGCCATATCCTTAACCATATCCCTCATTATATCATGGTGGTTAAGCCTCTCAAGCCTATATATTGAAGGTATTTCTAAGGTGAAGGGGGGATTAATTTAGATGTCAAACCTTTGATCCCGAGAGGGACATTATTGAAGCATCAACATTTTTATCTTAATATATTCATGCAAGGGTTGGATTAAGATATCTTGGGTAATTTATTTCACCATCAAACATTCTTTGTAAGTACCTTCTTTTGGATTTCCATTCAATATAAACTTGGCCTATTCCCTTCAAGTTCATGTGTTCTACATATTATTGTCTATTGTCGTTTCAATATTCGTAGATAGATCTACTTTGTCTACTAATATAGAGTATGAGGAAGAGTTCCTTTGCTAGTATTTGCAAGACTTCATTTGTGTTGAGAAGCTTTTTCTTTGGACCAAAGAAGGGGTCTTCGTCCAAAGGGGATCGTATCCTTTCTATAGGGTAATATTTCTCACAACACTTTGGCTTTTACGGAGTGTCACAACCTTAGAAAAATATGAAACGCAAAGAAATGGTTCATTGATAAGGAGAGAGGATGGCGTGCATAGTAGTATCATGCTAATTGGACTGGGAGATGAATCACAATGTGGAAGTGAAAATATTTACCCAAAAGGAAGAGATAATTTTTTTTTTGCATGGTCTAGGCTGAAAGGTCATGCACAAAATGTTGGTGTGCCAAAAGAAAAGGAAGATGGAGGCTCCCCTAGTAGTGGGGGAGACTAGTTGATAGTAGTGGATGATCTTGCATAGCTGCAAGTGGATGTCTCTCTAGGTCACCTCACGAGAAATTTTAGAAGAATATGGACTTACTCCCCCTTTGTACAACCCCCTTACACATTTTCAATCAAGAAGAAAACACAATGGATAGTGTATAGATTTGATTATAAGAAAAAGAAGAAGAAGAAAGTAGTGACGAGACAAGTGAGGAATAAGGTGAAGTAAGTAATACTTTACCCCAAGCAATAGTGGTGTGGAAATATCCATCCAATAAAAATAAGAGAACAAGAACTAGATTTAGTTCAAAGATGGTGAATAAAGACAGTACATTGATGTTTCTAGTGTTCCAAAGAGTGGGTAAAAATGATGTAGAGAAACACTAGTTCACCTGTGAAGCAATATGGTCTGTAAAGATATTTATAGATGATGTGGATAATATCATGCAAATAGAGACTAAGTTCAAGGATATATCCTTGACATGGTACATGAAATACAAGGATATTATGCCAGTGGGACAGGAAAGGTCCCTGACCGAGCTCAAGAAAGATCTGGTTAGGGAGTTTCAGAAGCTTAAGTCAGAATCCCAATGCATTATTAAAATCAAGGAGATCAAACAAAAATAAGGACTGAGATTATGACCAACAATTTAAGATCTTGTTGGATAAGATGATGTTCCAAATACAAGACATGCAACCCAGATAAAGTTTCATTATGAGGTTACTCCCCCATATATGAGTCTCTCTCACCCAACAAAAGGTGATGAATTAGGCAGAGGCAATTGAGATCACGATGCGCTTGGAAGCTACACATGGAGGAACAAAGACATTGGCCAGGTTGGCGCAAGTTCAGTCACAACTGGCCAACCTAATGATACAACTGCAACATATGACCAAGACCAAAGTCATGTTTAATAATGTAAGATGTACTACATGTTTCTCTGAGGGGCATCGTCAATACTAGTGCCCTATCCTTTTGAATTCTGTGGAAATAGGTGTGTTTTGGCACAGGGGCAGACCCAGGGTTCAGCTCCAAGAGCGCACCAACAAGCCCTAACTATTGGCCCTTTCGGCAACACCTACGAGGCAGATGCAATATCACCCGAAGTAGCTATGGGGGGTTGCAAGACACAGATGTCTATAACCAAAGGGAGTACAAAGTGGATCCAATACAAGAACAACACAACATCTAGATGTCAGTGATAAACTTAGTCCTACCTCGCACATTTATCTATCAGATCTAACCCGGTAATGGAATAACAGTATATCAAGAACAAGATAACACCACACAAATCACACACAACACCAAGATATACGTGGTTCTCCCTCTCCCTAGGGATACGTACACATAATTGTTCTTTATAATATATTAAGATGAAAGCATATAGTTCTTATCTATGCTCTTATCTAGCAGATCTTCTCTCTTTCTCTCTTCTCTCTTCTCTTTGTCTTCCCTCCCTACGCACCTAGCTGCAGGGTTGATCTTCACACCCAGCTGAATATCTGACAACACAGACTTCTCTCACTTATCAATGCTTCTCTCTCTCTCACTACAGTAATCACTCATAACAATAACAAACTTGGGACTCTTCACTGAACCCTCTTCCCTCATCTAAGTTATTATTTATACATTACAATGACTCATCAATAGGCTTAGGCCAAAACCTAAGTATCAAAACACTAGATACCAAAACCCTAGGTGTATAAAACCTTAGGTCAACTTGACCCTCATTTTCAGGGCTTCGCCAACCTGTCTTTCCTTCCTTCTTGCACGGTGCTCTAAAGCATCCAACGGTGGATTTTTCCACTTGCTAAGTTGTCCACGATCTGTCTTCCTAGATGATATTTCATCATCGATCTCCTCATCCAACGACCTTCTTTCTCTTACTTCATTCTGTCTTTTCTTATCTTCTGTTCACTTCGACCGAGTATTAGTCACCGTGTCTTCTGCGTAGTTCACATTATGTATTTTTTGCCTTAATGTTCGCTTACTTTCATACCTAAGGGCTAACATGCCCCCAACACTCACCTGTGACTCGTCCCGAGGCACTTTAGATTCGATCCTTCTGATTTGCTTCAACTTCAGGTTGCATGGAACAACCTGTGCTTTCTACTCTCTCCTTCCCCACTGTGTGTAGACTATCTTTTCTTTGTTTGGTACCCAGTTTCAACTACACCTGGTACCTAGACCCTTCCACTTTTTCTCTTACTGATGATGGTTGTGAGGCAGCTGGTTGTCGTAGTACAGTTTCAACCACCTCCAATTCACCAAACCTTCCTTCCATTCTCCATTCAAGGCCTTCAATTGTGCATCTCCTCCTTCCGTGACATAGACAATCTCATATGGCCCCAGCCAATGTGTTCTGAACTTCCCTATATGCTTCATGAATTTGTTGTCGTATATTAGTACCAAAACACCTTTCTTAAATGCCTTCTTCATGATGTGTCTATCATGGTATGAATTTTTCTCTTTCTTCTGTACCTGTTGATGGATTCCTACAATAAATATATCTTATTCTAGTTCAACCAACTGCGTGAGCCTCTCTTGAACAATGCCAGTGTCATCCATATCTGTAAAATTTGTGATTCTTAAACTCAGGACCAAATATTCCATCAGGACAACTGCTTCTAGACCATAAACCAACTTAAAGGGGGTCTACATTTTTAACTTCTTGCAAGTGGTTCTATAGGCCCATAGTACTGTTGGTACTCTTAAATCCCAGTCATCCCTGTTCACACTACAAATCTTCGTCAGCGTTGTCTCCAAGATCTTATTGAATGATTCAACTGTCCCATTCACTTGTGGATGGTAGGGTGTGCTCTTCTAATGATGGAATGCAAATTCCTCCGTCAAGGATTCAATGGTCTTATTAATAAAATGTGTGCCTTGATCGCTCATAAGGATCTTTGGGCATCCAAAACTGGTGATGATGTCATCAAATATGAAGCACGTAGCTATAGTTACACTACTTTCCTTAACTTCTCTTGCTTCGGCCCATCTGGTCAAGTACTCTATCGTAGTGACTATGTACATTGCTCCTGTGCGCTTTCCTGGTGGGTTTATAGGTCCCACGAAATCAATGGCCCATTTCTCAAATGCTTGTAGGGTCAGCTGCAGTTCTAAAGGAATTTCATCTCTTCTGGATGATTTACCAACTCTTTTGAAAACATCATAGGCTCTGTAGTAATCCTTATCATCTCTGTGTAAAGTAGGCCACTAGAGGCTAGCTCTAAGAACCTTTTGCGCTATTATTTTTCCTGCGCAGTGTCCTCCTGCGATGCCTTCATGGGATTCTGCTAAAATTAGTGGTCATTCTGCTTCCATAACACATCTCCTCAAGATCTCATCATGTCCCATATTATATAGCTATCCATCTATAAGTGAAAAGTCTGCACCACACACTACCAGTTGTTTTTTCTGGATGATTGTGTATTCGCTAGGTGCCAGTCCTGTTGACAGGATATGGACTATCTCAGTGAAGTGATCATCAATCTTTCTAATGCCCAACCACTATGCATCTGACAATGTATCCTCCAAACTAGTAGATTCCTCTCCATGTTCCAACCTTGACAAGTGGTCAAGTCCTTTGTTCATTCTCCCTGGCTTAACCATGATCTCGAAATAATATTGCTGAAATAGCATAATCCATATGCATATTCTCCCCCCCAACACTATCTTGTTGACTAGGTATTTCAGTGCACAGTGATGAGTAAACATTTTAAAGTGTCCTCCCAACAAGTAGTGGCGAAACTTCTACAACACATACACCATGTCTAACCCTTCTCTCTCAGTGGTGGTGTAATTAATCTCAGTTGTTGATAGCTTCCTCCTAGCAAAGGCGAATGGGTGGTCAATGTATTCAGTTCTCGGTTGGGCTAACAAAGATCCTAATGTAATAGAATATGCATCGACAAGCACATGAAATTCCTTTCTCCAATCTGAGAAAGCCAGGATAGGCGCAGTAACCATTTTTTGTTTCAGTGTGTCGAAGATCTGTTGGCATTTGTCTATCCAATGAAACTAACAGTCTTTCTTCAAAATATTCTCCATGGGTGTTTTGATCTGTGCATAGCCTTTAATGAAATTCCTGTAGTATCCAGTATGTCCCAGCGCAATGCACAGTTGTTTGACTGAAGTAGGAGGGGAAAGATCAACTATAATGGCAATCTTAGATGGGTCTACCAGTAGTCCCCGCTTACACACAATATGACCTAACAACACTCCAAAGGGTGAAAAGAAGATGCAATTATATAGGTTCAAGGCAATATTACACTGCCTGCACTTATCCAACATTAGTCTTAAACATTCAATATGATTTTGTAATAAGCTAAAAACAGTCCAATCATCAAAATATGCTTCCAGAAATTTATGTAAAAAATCCTTGAATGCTTTGACCACCACCCTGGAAACGATGGTTGGTGTATTCTTCAATCCAAATGGCATCAATAAATACTGGTAGGATCCCCATTCTATTACAAATGTGGTCTTATGGTGATCTTCCTTAGCAATCTGGATCTGTTGGTATCCTCAAAATCCATCTATAAAAGAATATACCTCCTGTCCTCCTACATTATCTAACACTTCGTCGGTAAATGGTGTATGGAATGGGTCATGAAAACAAGCATAATTCATATTCCTGAGATCTGCATAGATTATGATCTCTCCGATATTCTTATCCTACACCACCATAGGGATAATCCACTCTGACTCTTCAACGAGTTCTATGATTTCTGCTTCCAAGATTCTGTTGAGTTCAATCTTCACTTTCTCCTTATATTTAAGGTTCAATCTGTAGGGTCTCTGTTTGACTGGACTTTCATCTAGTTTCAAAGGGATCCTCATCTCTCCCATGGGCCCTTTAATTCCATTTATATCAGTGAACTTGGTTGGAAACAAGTCCTGATATTCATGCAGTAACTCTGTGATCTTGTCAATAGTGGCAACATCCCAATAATCTCCAACATTTGCAAGCTTTGGTGTTTTCTCTATTCCAATATTGACCTTTTTTTATTTTAATTGGTTGTCCAATTAAAGGTAGCTCACTTCCTAGTCCTTTTATGTCTCTTTTTCTTTTTGTTTCAGTGATGTTCACCTTCCTAGGATCATCGTCTTCGCCAACATTGATATTGTAACAGCCTTGCAATTTCTAGAGAGGCGCAGTCCATTCATCCTCTTCTTGTTCCAAAGGGAGGCTAGGTGCCTCCTCAAATACTTTATGTCTTACAATCTGTAATGCTTGATCCACTGTAGGGTATTGGATTTCAAACAAAAAGTTAGTTACAGAGTTCTAAGTCATACCTTCCCAATCTGTAGTGATGAGGCGCAGTTCTGCTTGAAGATACCAATTGATAGGGGTTGTGTCTAGTGTGTTGATGAATTTGTGCACCCACTTCTCTTGAGGAATGTTTCTCTAGACTTCCTCGCAACTTCACACATGGTCCTTCAGACATCTTCGACCTGTGTACCTAACTTTGCAACCTTCTACTTTCTCTGAAAATCATGTTGTCATCAAAGTGCGACATTGTACCTAGTTTGGAATGTTGTTTTGTGTGTTCCCCACCATCTTGCTGGAGTTTCTTTCAAGGCCTCATCCATTGCCAACAATCTTTGTTGTATTGGTACAATCTCTTCAAAGTCCAACAAGAATGATTCCAAATTATTTAGACCATCAAAGGTGGGCAAGCTACTTACTATTGTGCCGATTCAACGAACTTCTCTGGTTAATCTAGCACATCTCCTTGTAGATACTTCATACATTTTTTTATGCTAGTTCTCCAGTGCTTCTTCTGAATCCAATGAACATGCGTTGTCACTTCGCCATCTTAGGTTCCCATCTGCTATAGGATTAATGTAACCCTATTGCCTGACTGTTAATTTGTATATGTTTTCTAGTTCATATGCGCAGTCTTCTTTTCTGATGGGTTCTGTGTATCTTTGACCTTCATCAGGATCCAAAGGTTCAATGAACCTAAGGCTATCTCCTTCAAATGTCATTCTCCTTTTCTTTAAATCAACCACAGTGGAATTGTAAGGACAATTATCATCAACTATCTCAATCACCTCGAAGTCTGCAAATGTCCTTACTCCGTCGATGTCCACAGGGACATGTTCCAATATTCCAAAGGGGCTTACAGCTTGTTGATTATCCATCCTTAGCCTAATAGGGGAATATATCAACTTAGGTTTCCCCATCAGTGCCCAGGTCTACTTCGCCATGACATTGACCTCTGATCCTAAGTCAAGCACCACATAGTCTATATCATACTCTCCAATTTGAGCATTCAGTTGCAGTTCCTTATTTTTCCTTCTCTTTTTAGAGACTTGGTGTATTTCTCTATTCAAAAAGGGATCTACCTTTCCTAGCTCATACAGTATGACTAAATTTTGTAGCTCTTGTACAACACTTTCATCCTGGATCAACTTAATGCAAGTATGTAATAATTCCATGAGCTAACTTACCTCTTTTCCTTCTCCTGGTAGGTCATATTGATCGAATTCTAGGGTCATTCCACATTCTCTTAATTCTGGTCATGTCTTTGATGAAGAAACCTGGTCTCTTCCAAATTCTTTCCTTGCCTCCTGAAATATTTTTTTTTCTTTCTTCAGATCAAACACTTGTGTCTTCTCTGCAGCTTTATGAACCCCTGATTCTTCTGTATTCTTTCTCGGAGTCACTTTCTCTTCTCCTATAACAATGCCTCCTCTAGTGATTACAGTGAATTTGGGGTCTTCTCCATGAGGTTCTTCTGAGATGAGTTGTACTTGCTGGTTTCCTCCCTGTTTTTCCTGAAGTTTGGCTAACAACGCATGACAATTCAATGACTTGTTCAAATGAGTTGCAGTAACTGCAAGTGGTACAAGGGTTCTAGCAATCCCTTGCCAAATGTCTTGGCTATGTGTAGTTATAACAAATGATTTGGCCTCTACCTCATCCCAAACCTCCTCCTCATCCTCTTCCTTTGAATCCACCACGAGGGTTGAATTTCCTCTTCCTGTAGAATTATACTGCGTAGTGTTTCCTTCTTGTTGTACTTTGCCTTGAATTTTGTATATATCCCTTGACCTTTCATGCATGAGGTCATAGGCCCTACAATCCCTATCATCATTCCCTACTGACTTACAAAACATGAAATACATATTTGTGGGTGTCTGAACATATTTTTGCATGTAATAACATTCACCATGGCGATGTCTATTTCTACATACCTCACACCATGGAAAGGTAACTTGATTTAAAGGATTTGGAGCTCCAGGTGCCAAATACTCATGAAATATGGGATAGTTCTCATTTTCATGGCCTTATGATTTGCATCTAATGCACCATATATCTTCCCTTTTAAATTTTCCCTTTTCTTTCTTCATATCTTTGACCCGTAAAGATAAACTAGTTAGTTGACTCAATATTTGACTCATACCTGAGTTGGATTCTGCCATAGGAGTTGTTTCTAGTTTCATGGCGATCTCCAACACCTCAGCCTGTGAAGAAATCTTTTGTTCCATCAGAGGGACTCTGATGTGTGGTAAGAGGGAAACAATGAATCATTCCTTGTTCTGCTCATCTGGGATCTGAAAACTCAAATGGCATGTTAAGGTCTTAAATCTCTGATCAAACTCCCAAACAGGTTCAACTACTTTCTTCTTGATTTCTTTCAGTTTTGTAATGCATTACAACTCTGACTTGGGTTTCTTGAATTTTGTAATCAACTCAGTCTTGATCTCAT
>JASDQU010684563.1:16323-36942 GCA_032191745.1 Picea mariana
CGCGTGGAAGAGTGTACATACTTCTGGGGTGTAAATACTTCATGGGGTATAGACACGGCTGAAAGCAAAGAACCTCTGCATCAGGAAGATAATCAGGCTCCACAACCAACATTGGTTGTGTGCAGTTATAACAAATGATTTGGCCTCTACCTCATCCCAAACCTCCTCCTCATCCTCTTCCTCTAAATCCACCATGAGGGTTGAATTTCCTCTTCCTGTAGAATTATACTGCATAGTGTTTCCTTCTTGTTGTACTTCGCCTTGAATTTTGTATATATCCCTTGACCTTTCATGCATGAGGTCATAGGCCCTACAATCCCTATCATCATTCCCTACTAACTTACAAAACATGCAATACATATTTGTGGGTGTCTGAACATATTTTTGCATGTAATAATATTCACCATGGCGATGTCTATTTCTACATACCTCACACCATGGAAAGGTAACTTGATTTAAAGGATTTGGAGCTCCAGGTGACAAATACTCATGAAATATGGGATAGTTCTCATTTTCATGGCCTTATGATTTGCATCTAATGCACCATATATCTTCTTTTTTAACTTTTCCCTTTTCTTTCTTCATATCTTCGACCCGTAAAGATAAACTAGTTAGCTGACTCAATATTTGACTCATACCTGAGCTGGATTCTGCCATAGGAGTTGTTTCTAGTTTCATGGCGATCTCCAACACCTCAGCCTGCGAAGAAATCTTCTGTTGCATCAGAGGGACTCTGATGTGTGGTAAGAGGGAAACAATGAATCATTCCTTGTTCTGCTCATTTGGGATCTGAAAACTCAAATGGCATGTTAAGGTCTTAAACCTCTAATCAAACTCCCAAACAGGTTCAACTACTTTCTTCTTGATTTCTTTTAGTTTTGTAATGCATTACGACTCTGACTTGGGTTTCTTGAATTTTGTAATCAACTCAGTCTTGATCTCATTCAACAGTTTTGGTTGGACAACCCATTGGACAAACTTCATGTACTAGCTTAGTGCGCGGTCTCTCAGGGTAGTACTAAACTAATATTGTTTAACAGCTTCTTTGGTGACATTATTAATACTCCACACAGATTCACATAGAAACCAATGTTGATCAGGATCTTCAGATCCATCTCCTTTAAAGGTGGGTAACCCCATCTCATCTGCCATAGATCTTCCTAGGTTTCCTGACTGAGTATCTGGTGGACTACTAGTGACAGTGCTCTCAGCTCTCTGGTGACTCTGATTACTCGGATTTCTTAATGCTACTAAAAGAATAGGAGGAGTAATAATACTTACTTCAATGATCTGTGTAGTTCCTGAAGTTTGTGACTCTTCTCGGCGAGGTTCTTCAATCTTTCCTTCTTCATCCCTACCAGATTTTGAATGTTCCTTGTTCACTAGTTCTTCTTCCTCTCCACTGTAAAACCCTTTGTCTTGTACTGATGGTTTTTGGTTTTTTTCGAATAAGTTCACCAGAGGGACCTTTCTAAATATTCTTCCACTACTCATATGTCCCACCTCTGCGTTGTTGTCACTGCCGCTATTTGAATTCTTGAACATTAGCTTTTCAATCAGACCAACTATTGTAACTTCAAGATGTTCTTCTCATGCAATAGCATCTTGGTCCTCAACTTCAAAAATTGTAAAAATTTTCCTCTAGGTCCCTTGAAGAAGTATCTCTCTTCTTGACTATATGATTCTAATCTATCAACAGAAAACTCAGTGATATATCCTCCAATGGTGCTATCGAACCAGTGATCTACTTCTCTTGACACGACATTATCAACTCTCTTGATCTTCTTGATCAACGCCGACGTCCAAACCACAAGTGGTCTAGATCTAATCTCAAACTGGGTGTCTACTAACCTATCTAGCCACTTGTATAACTCCTGATGAATTCCCCCAAAGAAAATCCCGTGTATATCAGTAAAGATATACCTTCCCAACCAGTCCTTGGTGCTAAGCTTAGGGTTCTTTTTCTGGGCTTCTGCGAAGTCCTTTTATTGGTTTCTATCCACTTCTGAATCTCTATCTTTGATGGAAACCACCTTGACATTCCCTTAAGAATATCCCTTTCCCAGCAACAAAACCATTTGTTGGCACAGGGGCAGACCCAGGGTTCATCTCCAAGAGCACACCAACAATCCATAACTACTGGCGCTTTTGGAAATAGCTGCAAGGCAGGTGCAGTCTCACCCAAAGTAGCTATGGGGGGTTGCAAGACACAAATGTCTACAACCAAAGGGAATACAAAGTAGATCCAATACAAGAACATCGCAACATATAGATGTCAGTTATCAACTTAGTCCTACCTCACACATTTATCTGTCAGATCTATCCCGGTAATGGAATAATAGTATATCAAGAACAAGAGAACACCACATCAATCACACACAAAACCAAGATATACGTGGTTCACCCTCTCCCTAGGGATATGTCCATAGAACTATGCTTTATAATATATTAAGATGAAAGCATACATTTCTTATCTGCACTCTTAGCTATCATATCTTCTCTCTTTCTCTCTTCTCTTTGTCTTCCCTCCCTGCACACCCAACTATAGGGTTGATCTTCGCACCCAGCTAAAGATATTACAACACAGACTTCCCTCACTGCTTAATGCTTCTCTCTCTCTCTACAATAATCACTCATAACAATAACAAACTTGGGACTCTTCACCGAACCCTCTTCCCTCATCTAGGTTCTTATTTATACATTACAATGACTCGCTGACAACCTTAGGCCGAAACCTAAGTGTCAAAAACCTAAATACCAAAATCGTAGGTGTCTAAAACCCTAGGTCAACTTGAGCCGTGTTTTTAGGGCTTCGCCAACCTGTCTTTCCTTCCTTCTCATAAGGTGCTCCAAAGAATCTAACGATGGATTTTTCCACTTGTTGATTGTCCACGATCCATATTCCTTGATGATCTGTCATCCTCGATCTCCTCATCGAACAAGTTGCTTTCTCTTAATTCATTCCGTATTTTCTTCTCACTTTGACCCAATATCAGTCATTATGTGTTCTGGGCAGTTCACATTCCATCTTTTCTACCTTAATCTTCACTTACTTCCATACCCAAGGGCCAACAGTGTGCCAAGTAATTTTCCATATGGAGAGTACGAATTGTGTGAAATATGAAAAAAGTTAGGCCATGTGCCAACCCATTGTCCCACATTGCAGAAATACCAGACAACAACTCACACCCCATTATGTGAGTTTTGTAATTCCAACAACCATGATGTAAATAGTTGTTTATCTCTCCAATTAATGCAATAAAACACCAATGATGCATTCTGGGTATAGGATAATAAAAATGGTGGTGAGAGCGATGGTATAGATAGAGGTCGATACCAAGGAGGAACTCTAAGTGGATATGGTGTTATAACCCTAATTTGCACCATACATGCTTACCTGGCATCAGGGCATCTCAGATCCCTTCTTTGCCAAAGCAATGCTGAACAACTCTTTAAAAATCCTCTTTTACAAAGGCTCACGCTCCCTACTCCATTACTGCACCCGTGTACACACTAGCTGACCTCAAAGAACCCACGTGGACCGACAAAAGCACAAAAAAAGGAAAGTTTTCGACAAAACACATAGCTCTAGGTGAGTTAACTGAAACTCCTGACCATCCATGGTCGAGGGTTCATCCAAATACCTAGCTTCTTCTAGCCTATAAATGAAGGGCTAGGGTTCCTATTTGGAAGAGGAAAAATATAGCAAAGAAACTCTTCCCATTTGCATATTCCATTGTCCCAACCCTTTAGCCATCCTTATGCCAGAAAAGAGACAAAGAAAAGAAGTTGGAGGACAGTTGAAGAGGAGCCCGGGATCAGGTTCGCGGAGCAGTGGCCAGTCTCGAATTTTTGTAAGTTGACTCATTCAAAGTAATAAAGAAAATGATTTTCCCATCCCAATTCATGAGTTATTCACAATTTGTTAAGTACATGTTTGAATTTCTAACCTGTTAGTCTATAGGTAAGATGAATGTGTAGTTGTTGCTTGTCTTGTATGCAGGTCAGCATTGGAAAGGAGAATTGCGAACAAGTGGTCAAGTGCGACAAGGGATCGAAATCAGACGCCTGGAACACGGTAGGTTGATCTAGCCATGTTTTAATGAAAACAAATAGGATTTAAGTCCAGGGACAAAGGTAGAAAGTAGATTTTCTCTTGGTCATATCTCCATGCAAAGAATAACCCTATTCGCTAGTCCGTAAGGAGATTTCCCTCACAACAAAATTGGTGACCATACTTTCGGATTCGTATGAATCAAAACAAGTGCAACTTCTGCGTAACGTCAGGATGATTGTTAGGTTTCATAGTGTCAACAACAGAGATCATGGTCGATCCTCTCAAGGTTGAGGCAATAATTTAGTTTCCCCCCCATGTACAATCCTCCAACTTCAGAGTCTACAAGGCAAGGAGAATTTTTTATGATGCTTCATCGCCAACTATGCTGAAATCACCAAGGTCTTTATGCACTTACTGAAGAAAGGCGTTCCCTTTTACTGGGACGATGCGGCTCAATGCTCTTTCGATGCATTGAAACATACCCTCACAACTACCCCTCTGCTCCAGCCACCGAACTATAACAAAGATTTCTTATTATATTTGGCCGCAACAGAGTCAACCATTGGCATGGTTTTAGTTCAGGAAGATGACTTGTTCACAGAATACGTGATCTATTACCTGAGCTGAGGCCTCGTAGGACCAGAACTTAATTATTCTCACATCGAAAAACTTGTGTTGGCAGCAGTTCATGCTATTGAATGGTTCCATCATTATGTTTTGTTTCGAAAGACCATCGTCATTGCTGTCATGAATCCATTCTAGTACATGTTGACATGATGGGTAATAGGCAAAAAAATCAGTAGATGGATAGTCATCCTCCAAGAGTTTGACTTAGACTTCATTTCAGCAAAGTCCAAAAAGTCACTGGTCTTCGCAGAACTTATTTCGGAACTTCCGGTTGAGTTAGGTGTCGTTGCGCCTGAAGAATCGCCTATCTGAGGAGATATGTTTTTTATCACATCTTCAGATCCCTGGTATGGAGATATATTTATCTATCTCTAGACTTTAAAATGCCCCACCACTGCTTCTCACGATGAGCGTCGACGTATACGCCATCATGCTAAGAATTATCTCATACTCGAAGATACATTGTATCAGAGAGGTGTAGACTGCATCCTACGCTAATGTCTCACTCATGAAGAAGCAGTTATCGTGCTTAATGATTGTCATACCAGAGCTTGTGGTGGTCATTTTTCTGGGTTGGAAACAACCCAAAAGTTTCTATGAACAGGTTACTTCTGGCCGAAACTTATCAAAGATTGTATCGAATCGGTCAAGAAGTGCCATCCGTGCCAAATCTTCTCTCGGAAGATCAGGGCACATCTCGCTCCCATGTTTCCTGTCATCACCATTGGTCCCTTCACCAAGTGGGGGATTGATTACACTACTTGCAACCCTCCTTCAGCAAGGGGGCACCGCTATATCATCTTAGCTGTAGACTACTTCACAAAGTGGGTCGAAGCTATGCCAACATTTAAAGATGATGGAGAGACTGCAACTCTCTTTTTATTCAATTAGATAATAGCAAGGTTCAACGTTCTGAGGGAGATTGTCACTGACCATGGCAGTAACATTCATAACCAAATGATGACTGAGTTAACATCAAAGCTTGGGTTATGGCAAGAACATTCAACACCCTACTACCCCCAAGCAAATGGGTAGGTGGAATCCATAAACAAAACTCTTAAGACTATTTTACAGTAAACTATCAACTCAGCCAAGTCAAATTGGCATTTGATGTTATACTCGGAATTATGGGCTTACCAAACATCTGTTAAGACTGTAACCAGATTTTCACCTTTTCATCTCGTTTACGGGTTGGAGTCAGTCTTGCCCATCGAATGTTAGATCCCGTCTCTAAAGTTGGCAGTACAATTATTGTCGGACACTTCTCCACTTAAGGAACGGTTAGTATACCTTGAGCACCTCAGTGAGCAGTGTTGTGAAGCGGCACTGGGCAAGGAGGCTCAAAAACATAAGGTCAAGTGTCAGTATGATAGGTCCGTTCGTCCTCAGGTTTTCTCTAAAGGCGACCTTGTCCTGGTCTACGACCAAGATAAGGACCCCCTGGGGGAAGGAAAATTCAAACCCATGTGGTTTAGACCTTTCATCATAAAAGAGGCTTTAAAAAAGGGTGCTTATCGTCTGCTTGATTTTGAAGGGAATGCTTTGGCACAGCCTAGAAATGGGCTATACCTCAAGAAGTATTACTCATAGGCAGGTCACTATGGGTAACTTTTTGTAACATATGTATAGTCTTTGTACTATTACTTTTTAGTTTCTTTTAGTATTATGGACGTGTCGTTGATACTATCTTTTGTGACTGTAGTAGATGTCAAGTGATTCCGAGGTGTTCGTTGGGTATGTAGACGGTGCTAGTCGGCACACTCAAAAGCTTGCCTCTGCAGCTTGGTTAATCTTTACATCTCAAGGCTAGTTATTATCTTCCAGAGGTATATGCTTAGGTGACACCACAAATAATGTTTCCGAGTATAGTGCAGTTATTAAGTTGCTTCGTGATGCTTTGTCATTGGGTATCTCTCATCTCTGGGTCTATCTCGACGCTCAACTGGTTGTGTCTCAGTTAAACAGAGTGTATCGGGTTCATGATCCAACTTTACACCAACAATTCCGTAGGGTACGTCTCTTAGAATGAAACTTTGATTATATTACATATTTTCATGTTCCTAGGAGGTTAAATCAAGTTACAGATACTCTAGCTAATCAAATTTTAGATTGGCATCTTGCACACATATGAAAGAACATTGACATAAGCATGTAAATACATTTTTGCACACATGATCCATAAGACACAAAAGACCAAAAAACCATATATAATATCATAAAGTAACCAGAGTACATAGACAGATGCAAGCGTCTCAAAAAATAGGAATAATAACGAGTCACAAGGCTTATGCCCTCAAACAATATATACAAGTAGTGCTCTTGGCACGTAAAAATGTCTAGCTAAATTCAGGGCTTATGGGCCCTGTTATACTGGTCCACAGCATTAGCTAAGCATCGAAACAACCGGACCCACGTCCATGGTGCCCCCACTACATGAGGCTGCATAGATGGTGCAGGTCCTCAATCTCTGGCATCGGGACCATGCGAGTGAGAGCAGTGAAGTTATGCTCAACCCGTCTCAGTACCCTCTCAGCCTCCTCGACTGGAAGATCTCCTACTACTGCTGGTCCCCCAGTGGTGGTAGGTGCGGCCCCTGGCTGAGGATGACACCTGTTCCTAGCATAGTCAGCGGGTCACACTAGTCCCACGTCTGCACACAATGAACATATATCCGTCAAATACTCAAAAAAAATTATATATATAACAAAACAATATAATAATTACATATACAACAAAAAAATACAAAGGTTGAGACTTACCCATCTCCCCTCGCACCTCACCAAGAGGTACTGGTATCTCTGGGTCTCTCGAAAAATAAATCCCAGCATACGGGTAGTCCTCTATAACTGGGATCTGTCATGATAGCCATGCAAAAAAGTCATCATCGAAGGACTCATTGGTCCTTCCACCACTCTGTCACGGCAGTAGAACTGCCCATCTACACACAGCAGGAAGAGAGGCCTGGTGTCCTCATACCACTACTCGAGGACTAAAGCTCAGAACTCTCTCAAAAAAGAACGAACACATAATGGTCCCGAACCTGAAGTTCCTATGTGTGTGCAAATGACAATTTGTCAATTGCCTCTTCATGCACTCAAGCAAAGTGGTACTCCAATCAAAAACTTGTGCATTCAAGCACTGGACAACACAGTTCATCTGTGCGCGGGATGCCTGATATAGAGCTGCAGAACCAGTAATGTGCCCAATAAGAAATACTATCGCCTGTAGCGATAGGTTAGCGATCTTGTTTATAGGCACCTGCGTGCTCACGCGGTCTATATCAGCTGCATAGTATAGGCCTATCAATTCTGCTATCTTATGCGGCCCCATAGAAAAACTCCGGAAATTGACTGGTTCCCCTCTCCTAGAGAGGCTAGTCAAAAAGTAAATGTCCTCAATCGTGGGCACCAGTGACTACCCCTCTGACATGAATGCCTCTGCATCCGGATGCCAGTAGTCAACCAAGGCATTTAGTAGCCTAGGTTGTGCCAGCATGAAAGGACATAGAAAAAATTTGAGTAACCCACACTGCATCAATGTAGCCACAGCATTGGGGTCTTCCCCGACCAACTCATTCACCTCTTCATGATCTCTTTCTCTCTAATGGACATACATCTTGCAAAACAAAAAGGTTTAGGAGAGTTAAACCCTTTCTTTTTGTTTCTTTAGCATTCAATAAGGGGGGCCACGTGTGTTGTATTGGTGATAGTCACGTGTACACACAGCCTGTCCTGAGACAACCTGTGTGGACCTAGGGCCAACCTTTTAAAGGTCGACGCCCCCCTAAAAAATGAAACCCAATGCATAATTAAAGACATAAAATGCAAGATAAGGGAGTTTGTACTTACTTGGTCCAGACATAAGTTTGTTTCATCCACTGTACCTCCCGAAATCACCACTTTAATCAAAGGGGGTCTTTTGGCTCCAAAGTCAATTTCCAAATCAACAATGGTGATAATGAGCTGACAGCTTCTATTTATAGAATTATTGGCCTCTTTTTGTCACTTTTTTGGCCTCCCTTATCATTTTTTTTATACCAAAAATCCTTTAGAGTGATTCAGGAGTTATTTAGGAGGGATTTGATCGGGTATTGGGACAGTGTTTTTTGAGTTTTGAGTATTTTTTGACGGTTCGTGGAAATTTTTTTCGACGATCGACTTGAACATATAGGATTAGGTTTCTACCCTAATTTTTGTATCTCGTTGTCTTTTTCCTTTTCCATAGGATCGATCCCATCAGGCTGTGACACGGAACCATCATCTCTGCTTTAGAAGTTTCACAACTTGGTGGTAGATCTTACCAGAACATGGATGCCCTAGGTAGATCCTGGTTGCATTATGGTATTCATGTTTCCCCTAAAAAAATTGTAGGCTTGGGAGTCCTTGTAATTTTTCCTGAATACGAGTTTGAGCCTCATTTGCGTGATTCTTCTTCACTCTTGACCTCACCCTTATGACTCCCCAAAAAATAAGGGGTCTTCTTTTAAGCCCTTTTCAGACCCTCTAAATATGAAAAGATTGTCGAGCAATCTTGTGGCCTTTCTCGCTCATTAAACTGAAATTTGAAGTCACGTATGTTTGACGGTAGTTTACCCCTTTTTCGGTCCAGACGATCAACTGCATGAACAAAGGTATACTCTATGGAACTTCATCTCTATAGAAGGGTACTCTCAGGTATAATTTTATCCCTTTTTCGGGCTTGAAGGACTAAACTTACGAAGAAGGAACCCCCATGGAGTCCATAGTTAATCTTTTTTCAGACTCCCTTAAATTGAAAATATCGTCGAGTGACCTTATTCTTTCACACTCGTTAAACTGGTCCAAAAGAACATTCCTGACGGAGTCCATAGTTCATCTTTTTTTAGACTCCTTAAAAATGAAAAAATGGCCGAGTGATCTTGTCCTTGTCACACTACTTAAATGGTTTTGAATCGACGTCTTATTGGTTCTAGTTTACCCCTTTTTTGAACTGACTAGACTGTCTTCAAAAAAGGTACCCCAACAGAGTCGCCTTTTATGTTTTTTCAGACTCTCTAAACATGAAAAACCATTGAGCTTACCTTCTCTGGGCTCGTTAAACTTACATTGAAGGACATTACCATTGTGTGTTTTATTAACTGCGTTTACATACCTTATACGCCATCCTTGTAACAGTTTTCTTCTGTGTCTTAACACCTTTGGCCCCCAGAGGATTTTTCTCGAGTATCATTCTACTAGAACATCAGTCTTGACCTTACGCCTTGAACTTGTATGTTTGCAACACTCGTTCCTCCATTGTAACGTAATATTCCTTTATTCTTTTTCCCAAAATTATTGAAAAAGANCAGCATAATGAGTCACCCTTGGATAAAGCACATCTGTCCATTTGTTCATCAGACTATGGGATGTAGTACGACCTTAGGAAGCTTTTTCTTGCTATATAGAGTTGTGTCCTCCACCGTTTGGTTATCCTTCCAAACATATGGAGAGTTTGCGTTGCCCCCTGCATCGTAGACTTATGATTAATGCCATGTTGCCTGAGTCTCATCATTTGTCATGCTATTGTCCAAGGGAAGTTTGTCACCAAGCCTGAGTCGTCCCCTCTGCAATATGTCTCTTGTCCTCATACCTGGCCATCCTGAATGTCCAATCAATTCCTTATTCAAAATCAATGAAGCCTTCAGTTTGATCATCAAGATTATCTAATCCATGACCGACGAGCCGTCAAAGACCTCTGGGTAGTGAAGTTGTACTCTCATATTACACTCATACTCAAGTTTTGAAGATTTTGAATTTGTTGCTCGAGTTCTAAAGATATCATCTCCAGCCATCAGGTCGTATCAACTTCTAGAAGATGGATACTCTATATGTATATCTTTTCGATTTTGAGATGTAGCTACGCTATGTATTGTTCACGGATACTCTTTATATAGTTATATGACATGGATCTACATTGTATTTGATTGGTAGCCATGATTCTATTTTATCCCGAGCATGGGTATGCCTGCCTCAGTGAGACATTTGTTATTTTGCAAACGACACCTCCCAGTTCCTAATCCTTGGGCTCAATCGTTTGACATATCAGTAAAGATTGGTAATGTATTTCGGCCATCAGATGCTCTTATGACCTCACACATTAGGGGGCATCTATTATAACCCTAATTTACACCATACATGCTTACCTGGCATCAGGCCATCTCAGATCCCTTCTTTGCCAAAGCAATGCTAAAAAACTATTTAAAAATCCTCTTTTACAAAGGCCCACGCACCCTACTCCATTACTGCACGCGTGTACATGCTAGCTGACCTCAAACAACCTGCGTAGACCAACAAAAGCACGAAAAAAGGAAAGTTTCCGACGTAACACACAGCTCTGGGTGAGTTAACTGAAACTCTTGGCCATGCATGGTCGAGGGTTCGTCCAAATACCTAGGTTCTTCTAGCCTATAAAAGAAGGGCTAGGGGTCCTATTTGAAAGAGGAAAAATATAGCAAAGAAACTCTTCCCATTTGCATATTCCATTGTCCCAACCCTTTAGCCATCCTTATGCCAGAAAAGAGACAAAGCAAAGAAGTTGGAGGACAGTTGAAGAGGAGCCTAGGATCAGGTTTGTGGAGCGGTCGTTGGTCTCGAATTTTTGTAAGTTGACTCATTCAAAGTAATAAAGAAAATGCTTTTCCCGTCCCAATTCATGAGTTATTCACAATTTGTTAAGTACATGTTTGAATTTCTAACCTGTTAGTCTATAGGGAAGATGCATGTGTAGTTGTTGCTTGTCTTGTATGTAGGTCAGCATTGGAAAGGAGAACTGTGAACAAGTGGTCAAGTGCGACAAGGGATCAACATCAGATGCCTGGAACGAGGTAGGTTGATCTAGACATGTTTTATTGAAAATAAATAGGATTTAAGTCTGGGGACGAAGGTAGAAAGTAAATTTTCTCTTGGTCATATCTATGTGCAAAGCATAACCCTATTTGCTAGTCCATAAGGAGATTTCCCTCACAACATATGGACACGGTCATGACCATGGATATGGAGGTGGAGGAGGTAGACCCCCCCCTTGTTTTAATTGCGGTAATGTTGGTCATGTATCAGAATTTTGCACCAAGCCAAATGTGCCATGTGCCTATTGTTATAGTCCTGAACATGTAATCGAGGATTGTTGTGACATATTGAAGAAGTGAGACACTAGTGCATTTGGGTCAAATTATGACGGCACGTTCGATGTAATTTCCACTTTATATTGTCGGAAGAATGACAAACATTGTACCCCCTCAAACATCGTTTCACAGGACGTTGCTTTTCCAACGACAGAGTTTTCATCTATATTGCGACATTATATGACGCCACGTGTCATCTTGAATTTGATTATTCAACTCTCATATAGACGTCGTAAGACCGACGTCTAGGTCATGGAAAGATCGACTTCTTGCAAGAGTTACATCCTGAAGGTGGCAAGAGAGACATTTTAAACATGGCAAGAGAGACATTTCAAAGGTGGCAAGAGCGATGTCCTGAAGGTATCAAGAGGGACGTCCTGGAGGTGGCAAGAGAGACGTTTTGAAGGTAGAAAGAGAGATGTTTTAAATGTGGCAAGAGAGATGTTTCAAAGGTGGCAAGAGCAATGTTGTGGAGGTGGCAAGACCGACGGGATGAGGTACCAGCTCCGACGTGGTTGCTATGGGAGCGACACTCTTGGATGTGGCAAGAGAAACATCCTGGAGGTTGCAAGAGAGACATCCCGGAGGTACCAGCTCTGACGTGGTTGCTATGGGAGTGACAGTCTTGGATGTGAAAAGAGAGACATATCGGACGTGGCAAGAGCGACGTGAAAAGAGTCAAAGATGTCACAATAGCGACGGTTTTGTACGTATTTAAAAAAAAATACAATATCAATATCAAGACCAATGAAGAAAACAAACAATTCTAGGCAAGGAACTAGTGACAGACTAGAGGGTCTGAAGATGCTTAATTGTTGATTTCTGCCTGGAGTAATTCTTCCTATAATTATGATCATACTCATTGCTAATTTGAAGAGCATGAGCCCCTCCATTAATATGTCTTCATCCCTCTTCAAGCCATCATAGAAGATTAGTATGTCATCCACAAAGAGTAGACGGGTAATGGCCAACCCATTTGATATTTTGATACCAGAGGAACATCCTCCCACCTTTGCCACAGTCAAAAAATAACCTATGCTTTCTTCTACAAGTAGAAAGATTAGGGGAGATAGTAGGCAACCTTGTCGAATTCCCCTCTCTGCCTGAAAAAATTCTGTGGCTAAACCATTGAGTAAAATGGAAAAGGAGACCGATTTTAAGCATGCCATTATCTAGTTGAAAAAATACAGTCCAAAGATGACCTTCTTGTGCTACTTCGATTGCCTCATGAATTAGTCTGCCTTCAAGAAACCCAAACTATTCCCCTGAGATGTGTTTTGAGAGGATTACTTTCATTCTTCTACTGATAACCTTGGAGATAATCTTGTACAAACAATTGCAAAGGGAGATAGGCCGAAAATATTCGAAGGAGGTCAGGTTGTCTATCTTAGGTATCGGTGCTATGAAAGTAGAATTGATATTATTTTGTATATGACCCTTTACCCTTGATTCTTTGATTACCTATAGTAGGTCAGGTCCCAGAACGTCAAAGCATCCCAAGTAGAATTTGATTAGCCACCCATCTAGGAGAGGGCTCTTCCCTTTTTGGAAAGTCTGTAGGACTTCTATCGGCTACTTTTCAATAACCAGGCTCATTAAATGTCTAGCTACATCCTCTTCAACAAATCTGGGGAAAAGCTGGGCAACTTTTATAATTTATGCAATAGAGGACTCCTCCTGGCCTTTGTAAAGTGTCTTAAAATGATTAATGCCCAAGTTGGATAATTCGTTGTACTTTGTTATTTCCTCCCCACTATGATTCTATAGGCTCCAAATGGTGTTGGCCATCTTGTGGCCTTTGGCAAAGGCCTAAAAGTATTTTGTGTTTTCATCTCCATAGGTTAGCCACAGGGCCCGACTCTTTAGCCTCCATTGTGCTTCTCTTTCTTGCAGGATGACCCTGCGATGTTTTTCCAAGCCATATAGGAGGTATTTTGTTTCCTGGCTATGATAGCCCCGACTAGTCACATCTTGTATTTCTATTAGTTTCAATTCAATATCTCGTAGATTATGTTCATCCTTTTGCTATTTTATTTTGGCCCACTTATTAGTTGCTTGTTTGAGTCCTTTTAGGTTTTCAAGAAAATGCATAGCTACTTGGGTCTGGGAGTGTTCTGGTATTTTCACCCATAAGTCCTTTACTAGTTCCAGAAAGGTTGGATCTATTAGCCATCCCTCTAAGAATTTGAAGGGGCTAGTCAGCCTTCTAGAGGAGGTCCCAAATTCGAACAATATCGGATGATGGTATGATTCTCCCCCAAAAGTTACCCATTGTTGAACTAGAGTGGCTAAACCCCCTGAGTGTCCTCGAGCATCCACCGTTGTGAACATCCAACCGGGGAGTAAGGATTCCAAGATCTTAACCACTGCTAAGTTGTCCCCTAGAGTTTCCTGCAGTAGAATGACATTTGGTGAGCACTGTTCAACCAATCTTCGTAAGGACAATTTTTTATTGGGGTTCGCCAACCCCCGATAGTTGAAGGAGAGGATTTTCATGAGGTAAATCCATCATGGGGTGGATTTTCTCTAAGCACCCATTCAATCAAAGATTGTCTGCTTGAAGCCAGATCAATTATGGCACTATCTTGCACTAGATATAAATGTGATTTACGACCTCTACTTTTGCCCACCGATTGTGTCTGAGGTAGTGACTCGAGTCTCCTACCCGAGGTCATGGGAGACCCACTCTCCAAGGGATCCTCTTTGCTCCTAAGGTGGTAACATAATTTTTTATCTTCAGAAGAGGAGTCCATAGAGGCCAAGGGAGTGTCGAGGGTAAAAGGGAGATTGGTAGGATGCAAAGTTTCCAGGGAGGTATGGGAGGGGATGATAGTTGTAGAGGGAGGGGCATTTATATCTGGTGTATAAGGTAGTTCATTGGAGGTCAAGAGCTCAGTCAGTGAAGTAGATTCTAACTCCCCCAATTTTAAGGAGGGTGTGACCAACAAAGGTGCGATGATCGACAAGGAGGAAGAGAAGGGGTAGTGTAGAGAGGCTAGACTAGCACAGGATAGAGACTCAAAAAAAACATGTGGGGCGAAAGACTCCAAAGTAGTATGAGAAGAAGATAATATTGACATACCCGTTAATTCATGTTCTCGTCAGAGGAGATGATCTAGGGAAGGTGAGGAGAGAGGACTGGCAGCCGAAGGCACTTCCTTCCCTGAACTTGGATGTCACCCTCTGTCTGAACCTTGACCCACTGATTGATTATCTCCAGTGTTCTACATAAACTGTCTTTTGAAGTCCCCTACTCCCTGTTGTGGTTCCACTTCTTTCACGAAGGAGAGATGGAGGAGCTTGTCCCTCTTGTCATTCGGTCTTTTCCCTTGATGGATATTGGACAGCTTGCCACACCGTAATAGGGCCACCTACAAAAGAAATATGTCCCTCAAAATATGCACATAAATGACAAAAACAATTATGAAAGTTTACTCAGTACAATATTTAGCACTTAAGGCGCATGTCAAATTCAAAAAATGCATTACCACATTTCATCAAAGGTATAAACAGATCCGAAATGAAACTGAGGGTATAGAAAGATTTGATGAGCCCATAAGTTGATAAATATGGTCCCAAATCTTACCGAGGGCCAGTCAATGATTGTGGGTAGAAAGAAAATTAGTTTTCATGTGATGCACATCTAATGAGAAAGAATATGTCTTCCACTTCTCCATAAGCATATAACATTATGAAAATAATTAAAATGGAAAAACCTATAGTTTTTGGACACTCATAGCTACAGTAAACAAAAGATGCCCTTAGTGATGGTTTAAGAAAGTGTTGTTCTATTTGGAAATCTCTTGTTTATAGCTCGTCCAAACTAAAATGATGATCTTTCATAAAATCAGTGTATGTTGTAGGTCTATTTGTTGTACCTCTCACATATTAATATGCTCGATGTTGGTTCCTTGGATGGATGCAATTTTCAGAGAGATGAGAATTGACAGGTTGATGAGAGATTAAATATTATAATGTTTATAAATTAGCAACAAGAGGTCAAAGAAACATCTGTGCCTACATGTTTAAAGAAGTATGCCTATTGACTATGCATCGATCACTGACAAGTATGGATTATTCAACTTATGAGGATAGACATTGGGGAAATCACCATTGAGAATCTCATATGGTATTTTTTTTTGTTGTTTCTGTTCATTTTTTTCTTTAAGTAGTTAAGCGTCTAGTGATTTATATATGAAATACAGTATTGGTACAAAATACTAAATAGAGTTGTTCAAATTTCAACCATGCTTCCTATGGTGTGTTAATGGAATGAGTATGGAATTTCATATCTTCAAAGATCGACATGCCAATAAGACAGGTGTATTGCCTCATCATTACAATTTAACCATTTGCACATTTTCTCATTGGCCAATCATATGATATCTATCCTAAGAGTGATTTGATACAAACCTTTACTCCTGAGTAGATCCCCTATATATGATGTCTAGGAATAATATTTTGTGTTGTTTAACCAAACCTCATGAGTATCCATTTTTCAAATCCAGAAAAAGAAGGTTAAATTAACTAAAATAACTTGACTACCATTGCATAGATCTTGAAAAAATAGATAAAAAAATGATATTCAACTGAGTCTATATGAGGAAGATATACCCCTGGAAAGATGTAAAAATGAGGATAAGCCATGCCCATTTGTTAAAATAAAATTTCACTATGTTAGACTACAAAATAAATAAAAATAAACTATGCCCTATGCAAAGTACTGAAAAATACACATTTAAAAAATGGCTTTGGAAACCAAGTCTCTATGGTGAATTTATTCAACTTTGAAAATTGCCTCCAAATTGTAAAGGTGTATCCTTGCAGGGGGGGATCTGGAGTGCCATGTGGCAATCCTAGACTTGATAGATAACTATGATTTTCACTAGGAAAATACTGCTCACTTGATTTCTTAGCCTATGGATATGACATGTCAGTCCACATGGTGAGTGTTGACATGGAAATCTACATGGTGGGCATGACATGGTATTGCTTGCATGGTGACTTGGTAGTCCACATAGAGGGTCATAATGGATGTTGATGTGGAGGAGTCCATGTAGGGGAGTTTTAAAGGAGGTTGTGTTAAAGGAATGGGCAGTTTCCACATGGAAGGGGCATGACCAAGTGCAAGAGGAGGGGTTAGGGTATGAGATGGAATCGACTAATATGAGGGTGCAGTAAAGGTGTGGATGGTGTGGTGTACAAGGGAGGAGTGTAGGGTTAAAGGGTGGCCAATTTTATAGTTTAGGTGGAAGTACCGAATTTCATGGGAAGATGTGTTAGGGTAGGTTGGTGGTAGGAATGTTGTGTTTCCTATAGGTGCATTAAAAGGTGAGTGGTGGATCCATTTGAATGACCAACAAAAATGTGGTAGTTGGTTATGTGTAGTGGTCAATGACATAAAGAAGGCACTAGAAAAAGATAAGCATTGGTAGTAATAGGCAAGGCATGACTGTCAATGTGTGTGGGGTAGTGAAAAAGGTCATGCCATTGGAAAAAAAGTTGTTATGGAAAGGTACTAAATAGGGAGAGTAGATCCCCCCCTTACAATATTTGGTGTTTGGCCAGCTTATGTGTCCAACAAGTATTCTTTTCTTGCACTTATATAGAAGAAAATGAAATTATTAACCACTCACATGATTTTCATTAACATCAAGTTCATGACAGGAAGTAAGTGGCCTACTTTGTATACCTATCTCATGGTATATGTTGAGTCTTGATGAATTGCATAGTTTTTTGTTTCATTTTGTTGTTTTAGTTCTATAGAGAAGTTTAGTTTTCCATATTTTAGACTTGTGTTGTGTGACTTATTATATGTGCTTATCATGAACTATGGTAATTAAAAATCTTTCGCAGCAACACAATTGGTGCTAAATGACACTGTCTGATTAAACATCACGAGAAACTGTATGCCAGCCTATCTTCTTCTTTTGGTTAACTTTTTGTTTTGGTATGATTGTGAAAATCAACTAAGGTTTATTTAGCTGTCATGGTTGTTTCATAGAAATGTACTTATCTTCTCATAGAACAATTTAGCAAGAAAATAATTGTATCTAGACCATCTACGGAGGATATATGATCATCGATGCACCTTATTCAACTGAGTTACAATCTCATTGGTGTTGTCTTAATTGGGTTGTTTGTAAGTAGCTAAATGAGATATCTGCATCAAACTTGGTATGCTTGTATGTGTTAAAGGGAAATGATCTCGACATTGATGCCAAGAATAGGACAATCCATTAATGAGATTCTAAAAATGTCTAGCATTAGCTTCTGCACTTTGAGAAACTTTAACATAGTTGCTGCTTTAAGCAGAAGTGTAACAATCATGAAGGAGGCTCTTAGTATGGCCCTCATGTTCTTGACCAAGTTAACTATCATTATGTTTTTCAGATCCTCAATAATTCTTCAACACAATGTTGTAGTAGGAAAATTTAATATGGGAAGTCTTGCATGTTATAATGTTCTTTATGTTGAATCCAACAACTGAACTGTTCTTAATTTTCACATTTCAAAAGAGAAAAATTTGTTTGATCACAAGTTACAACTAGTAAAAGTAGTTGAGTTTGTGAACACAGTATCAAGGTTCAATTTTATCAATCTATTTTGATACCTATATAGAATTCAAATGTTGAGGAGGCAAACCAACCTGTATCAATAAATAAATCATTTTAATTTGAGCAAGTCAATCTTTCCCTTGAAGATTGATTTATAATATATATGCCCTCTTGATTCTTATTATTTTTTTGACTCTTAGCTAGACTTCAGGCAAGCTTTTACATTTACAACCTATTCTCATCTAGTTTGCACATAGGTGGGAGCCACATATATCTAGGTACAAACATAAACCTATATATTTTGAGGGGTAACAATGTGTATTTTATTTTTTATTTTTTTGCATATAAACATAATGCCACTCACGTGTGATTAACATACTCGAAAAGCCAATGAACCCGCAACCCCTAGGCCATCCAAAGATCAACCTGTAAACCTGCCTTTGTGATGAAAATCACAAGAGTAGTGAAAAAATTCACTAGTGTAGACCTCATGAAAAATGAGGGGTAACAGGGTCATCTCTCTCATGAAGCTATACAAGTTTTCATCTCTAGGTCATATATCTCCATTAAATTGTCTTCTATGTGCATGGCATCATCACTAATCATGTCATTCACTTCTACTCCCACTTCTGGCAAACCATTCACTAGGCACAGTTTCCTTCCATTACTTTGAAATTCATTGTTGGATACTTCTTCGGGCTCTGTGACATTGGGTAAGCTATCCTTGTGTTGCTCATCTACAAAAGTCACAACTTAACCAAATTCACATTGACGTGTGAGAATTTACATCCTTGTACTCATTCTTTTGGTTTTATCAATGACACATTTACATCCTCCTATTCTCTTTTGCACAATGGGCATTGTACACTACTGTACTCAATCCACCGGTTCTATCAATGAGACTTTTACACATTTCCCTGAGAATGGGTAAGATATAACTCTTAGTGCACAATCAACAAACAAACTCTATATACTGAGGAGAAAGTCAAAGTACTAATGGTGGTACATGCTTGGATGAAAGGGAGAATGAGCAAGACCTTCGGTGATGCTGAAGCTATTGTAAGAGCAGTAGGGTATTTTGGGGAGATATTAGGTCAAAATCATTGAAGGTCATGGTGAGATGCCTATTTTCATCTGAGAAATCTATACATGCTTTATTAAATGTGGTAAGCAAGACAATATCCTCAGGCTATGCTGCTTACATGCTATATGTTCTAATTTTGCAGAAACCACCTATAGGTTATTAGAAATTCTGCTTAGACATCTGGGTGATTCATGACATAGCTTGTGCTCGTGTTCACAATGTACACTTTTATGTAGTATCGTATGATAGATTTCGGGGAGTATTTTGTACCTCTGAAATGTCACATGATTACATTTTTCTACTATGACGGTATGACCAAATCGATAATCAGTGCATCGGACTTCTTGAAATTCATGCCATTTCCTATGGAAGAAGTTAGCATTTTACTAGCCTGTAATAGAAGCTAGAACCAACTAAATTAATAGTTAAGTACTTATTATACAGTTTGGATTTTCAAATTAGACTGCTTGCTTCTTGGGGTTGGTTATGCTTGGTTTGTGTGTATTTGAAGTAAGATGTCCTTATATAAACTACTGACATTTTTTGTACCTGATAACATAGTTTGAGAACCTATATTTTACTATTTCCAAAGATTCGTCTGCTGGTTTCTTGCAATCATTCTAAGCAATATTTTCTGCATGATGAGCATTGAGAACTCATGCGATAGTAACTTTTGGGATGTATGATGTCAAATTCCATCTTTGTTTATAAGAAAACTGATAATATAATTTTCAGTGCTTCTCTAATTTAAATTCACAGATTAACCAAACATCAAATTGACGTGTGAGATTCCTTTGTTCATGAGACAACTAAACCCTCCATGCAACAATTTAACTGATTAGTATACAAAGATGTACATATCCTACCCCTCTGAATTCAAACCGAACACTTCTATGTGAAATATGAATGGTGGATGTATGAGATTCCTTTGTTCATGAGACAACTAAACCCTCCAGGCAACAATTTAACTGCTTAGTATACAGAGATGTACATATCCTACCCCTCTGAATTCAAACCGAACACTTGCATGTGAAAGATGAATGGTGGATTGTATGGATGTGGATATTCTTGGATCAATCCAGATAGCTATAATGTTACATTTTATGGGTTGTTGGTTGTGGTGCAACATGCCAAGCATAGATTGGAGAATCTCCTC
>JASDQU010684563.1:73975-84344 GCA_032191745.1 Picea mariana
TTAAGAAGAAGGAGGAACCACAATTCATTGTGGTCAGAAAGCCAAAGATTGTTTTAACCAACACAAGGGTAGATGATTTACCAGAAGAGGTTCAGGAACTGCTGGAAGAGTTCGCTGACATAGTAGTGGAAGAACTACCTCGTTCGTTGCCACTGATCAAAAGTGTGAGTCATCATATTGATCTCATACCTGGAGTTATTTTTCCAAACAAATCAGTGTACAAATTAATGCTGCAGGAGAATGAAGAGGTCAAAAGAAAAGTTCAGGATTTGTTGGACAAAGGGTTGGTTAGAGAAATCTTGAGTCCATGTGTTGTTCCGAAAGTACTCAGTCCGAAGAAATACGGAGGCTAGAGGATGTGTACTGACTTGAGGGTGATCAACAAGATAACCATTAGGTATATATTTCCATTGCCAAGGATGGATGATCTCATGGATTGCTTAAGTGGAGAAAAATTGTTTTCGAAGATTGATTTGAAAAGTGGATATCACCAAATTCGTATGAGAGAATGTGATGAATGGAAGACAACCTTCAAGACTAATGAAGGGTTGTATGAATGGCTTGTTATTCCATTTGGCTTAATGAACATGCCAAGTACCTTCATGAGGATGATGAATGAAGTCTTGAAGGAGTCCATCGGAAAATTTGTCATTGTGTATCTGGATGACATACTGATTTTCAGTAAAATAGAGGCAGAGCATCTGAAACACTTAACTACAGTGATGAAGAGATTACAGCAAGAGAAGTTGCTGATAAACATGAAGAAATCCTCATTCATGAAGACATAACTCATTTATTTGGGTTTTTCTATTTCTGCAGATAAATTGAGGATGGATCCAGATAAAGTGGAGGTGATCAAGAATTGGCCATCACCGAAGAGTATATTTGAGGTGAGAAGTTTTCATGGATTGGCTAGTTTCTACCGGAAGTTCATCAGGAATTTCAGTGGAATTAGTGCACCAATGATGGACACAGTGAAGAAGAGACATAAGTCTTTTCACTGGACAGAGGAGGCTGAGAAAAGCTTCAATTTGTTGAAAAGGAAAATTACGGAACAACCAATTTTGGTGTTACCGGATTTCAAAAAGACATTTCAAGTAAAATGTGATGCAAGTGGATTTGGAATAGGTGCAGTCTTAAGCCAAGAAGACAGGCCGATAGCATAATTCAGTGAGAATCTAAATGAAGTGAAAGTGAAGTACTCCACATATGACAAGGAGTTCTATGCTATTATTCAGGCATTGAAAAAGTGGAAACATTATTTGATTCCAAAGGAGTTTGTCTTATACAGTGACAATCATGCTTTGCAATTTGTGACTCAATAGGAGAAGTTGAATCAAAAACATGTTAAATGGGTTGAATACATGCAGAACTTTACTTTTGTAACTAAGCATATTTTTGGAACTGCTAACAAGGTTGTTGATGCTTTGAGCAGGAAATGTTTGCTATTGCAGGAGCTCAGAGTCAAAACATTGGGTTTTGATGATCTCAGGGACATGTATAGAGATGATCCAGATTTTAAAGAGGCATATGAAGTAGCAGAGAATCCAATTCTCAGGGACAGAAGTCAATGGAAAGAATACATGATCCAAGAAGGATTATTGTTTAAAGGTAATCAACTTTGTATTCAAAAATACTCCATGAGGGAGAATTTGCTGAAGGAGAAACAAAATGGAGGATTGGCCATACATTTCAATCATGACAAGACATTCACAAAGTTGAATGAGTCATATTTTTGGCCAGGAATGTGAGAAGACGTCAAAAGATTTGTGGACAAATGTAGAATGTGTCAACATTCCAAAGGGAAGAGACAGAATGCAGGTTTTTATCAACCATTACCCATACCTAACAGGCCATGGGATGCAGTCAGCATGGACTTCATATTGGGACTGTCGAGAACACAAAGAGGGTTTGACTCAATCTTTCTGGTAGTGGATAGATTTTCCAAAATGGCACACTTCATACCGTGTCAGAAAACCAGTGACGCAACTCACATTGCGAATCTGTTTTTCAAAGAATTCATTCGACTTCACGGCTTACCAAGGAGCATAGTTTCGGATCGATACACCAAGTTCATGGGACACTTCTGGAGAACCTTATGGAAAAAGTTGGGAACAAATTTATCAGTCAGTTCAGCTTATCATCCTTAGACGGATGGACAGACAGAAGTCGTGAACATAAGTTTAGGAGACTTGCTGAGGAGCTTGGTGACAGAACACCACAGCCAGTGGGACAATATTCTGTCATGGGCAGAATTTTCTTATAATGATTCAATCAACAGAAGCACAGGGAAAAGTCCATTCCAGATTGTTTATGGGATGCTGCCAAGAGGATTTTCAGAATTGAGAGATTCAGAACAGAGTGCAACTAGAAGTGCTAGTGCAGAGGATTTCGCAGAAGCGATGAAGGAACTTCACAGCCAGCTGAAGGAGCATTTACAGAACTCGATCCAAGAGTATAAGAACAGAGCAGATCAACACATGAGACAACTTCAATTTGAGGTTGGTGATTTGATTCTGGCACATCTAAGAAAGGAAAGGTTCCTGAAGGGGACACATAACAAACTGAAGATGAAGAATATCGGACCATGTAAGGTCTTGAAGAAATTTGGGGCAAATGCTTATGAGATTGAATTACCCGATGGGATTGAAATTTCTTCGATATTCAATGTCTCAAATTTGTACCCATACAAATCTAAGGAAGCAGGAACAAGTGATGAACAACCAAAGGTCCAGTGGAAAAAGTAGATGCCTGTTGCAGAGAAGCCACGGATGGAAAGCATAGTAGACAAAAGAGTTAGCAAGAAGACCAGAAGAAAGCAATACTTTGAATACATGGTCAAGTGGAAAGGACATCTAGTTGAAGATGCCAGCTGGGAGAATGAAGCAGAGATTCAAAAGCATGGACATACCGTGTGAGAGCTCATGGATAGGATCCCATGAAAATTTTCAAGCGAGAGAGTATGATGTAGGAGCATCGCCAACTTCAAGCGAGCATGGGGCAAGCGCCAACACATTTTGGGCACATGATGAATTGTTTAAAAACTTTTGAAGATGGATGCACCAAACATAAATGTAATAGTTAAGGAGAGGCGTACTTATAGATTGTAATCAGACCTTGAGCAACCCGCTCTCATCTGAAGGACTAAGAAGGCATTTATGTTAGTTAATGTTAGTAGGTATCTTTGAATTCTCAGATTTGACAGTTTTAGGAGTGGAGGGAAAACGGATATAGACACCCTCATTGTATTATTGTATGATAGTGAAGAACATTACCAAGAGAAGAGCATACAGAGATGGAATAGAGAAACTGTGTTTGAAAAACACCCATGTATAGAGATTTGAGTTAATAGAAGAAGTCTTAATTTAGATTCATGGCGTTGTATTTGTTTCTTGTATGTATATGTGGAATGGTATGTTCATGGTTTTACTCTTTCTATTATACATTTTCTTTCTATGTTGTGTATGAATGATTTTAGGATTATGTTTGAAGTCTGAGAGAGAAAGAGTTAGGAAATGAGTTTCAATTGTTTCTCTGTCTGAGTGAGAGTTCCTGCAAGGAGTGCAGTTGAATTGTCCGCAAGGAGTGTGTTGACAAAGGGTTCAGAGGTTTGTCTCTGAAAGCTCAGATAGGATAGATTTTGTTTTCATTTCCTCAAAAGTGCAGTTAGGCACAAGAGCCATGCAAAGTGTGTGCAAGTCGAGTGAAGCTTTAGGGGTTTGTAACCTGGATGACTTGTTGAGAGACTGCTGTTGCAGGAAGTGCGCAGAGTCGAAAGGAGTTCAACACTTGAAAGTAATTGAAGGTCTGCCACAAGGAGTGCCAGCAAGAGTTTTTCTGAAAGACTTGAAGTCGTGGAAAACCTCAGAAGGGTTCGAATCTTCAAAGCCGTCGAAGGGAAGCAAGAGGCTAAGTGCCTTGAAGGATTGAAAGGAGGTGCAGTGACATTGTGCTGTAGGAGGAAAAGTTCCATGCAGAGAAATATTTTTTTTAAATTTCACGGAAGTTCTCAAGGGAAGAGACGGACGGTCAAAATTCTCCGTAGAGAATTTGAGAAGTTCTGCCAGCCATCCGATCTGACAGAGAAGCAAGGGGGTTACGACTATTTCCAAAGTTTCAAGCTCAGGAGATTATGAGCCATCGGACCTCACTTAGATACCCATCAGTCGTGGGATCTGACAGGAGTTGCATGGGGGTTAAGCCCTCACAAATAGAGTGAAAGTCCTGAAAGGCATCAGGATATCGGGATTTCAAAATTCGAGATATCGGAAGTCTCGAGGACAGAAGATCGGGTCACTTCATAGTGAAAACCATGAATTTGATCTAAGTTATCCATTCATTAGGACATGTGGTTGAGATCAAGAACCCGTCGGTATTTCGGCTATCGGGGTTTTGAGTTGACAGAGAAATTGTGACATCGGGGAATCGCAAGTCATAAAATCCTGAACTGAATCAGGACTGTCTATTTGTTGAGACACATGGTGGCGATCAAGATTCCATCGACATTTCTCATGTCGGGACTTCGGGGATCAAGAGGATAGGATGCGGATCATTTCGGCATTTGATTTCGTGAAATCACGAAATGATTGAGGACTGTCCATCATAGGAGGACACATGGTGGAAATCCTAGAGTTCAGGGAAAATCCCGATAGCAAAGTCCATCAACTTATCGGGGTTCAACATTTCGCAAATCGTGAATATAGGAGACCCACGCATTTCAGGAATAGAAGTTCTGAAATTGCGAAAAGGTGGAAAGCCTAGAAAAGAATAGCAGTACGGGATATCGGGATTTGGGAATTCGGAGTTTGTGTTGACATGAGGTTTTTAGCATCGAGAATCTCAAAATCCTGATATGTGAAAACACACTGACCATTGGATCGAGCGGGGAATCACAACCATCGATTTATTTTGGTTACCAAACATTAGAGTTTCGGTAATGTGGGAATTGAGATTTCGGAGGTCGAGGGGATGAGTTGCATGACATTGCGACTCCTGAAATCGCGATAAGGAGAAAGGTGAAATAGAGAGAGGAAAGGCCAAGTGTCATAATTTTGAGTTTCGGGGGTCTGAGAGACAAGACACTCGGCCATAGGACTCGCGAAAATGCGAAGTCCAATATTCTGAAATATAAAGGGAAAATTTCTCAAGGTCGTTTATGGGTGCAGATTTCCTGAAAGGTAAATAGAAAGGCCAGTCGAGCACTTTGGGATGGAAGAGAGGAAAAGATCCTACACGGATCCTGATCTATGGATCTAGGAGAAGGGGGTCTGCATCAGGGGGCAACCATTCCAACGGTGTCGACCAGTGCACCAGGTAAATAATTACATTGCATGTGTTTTTTTTAATATTACTGAACTAGTTCAATGATATTTAAAAACTGGCCATTTAAATTTTTTATTTTCTTCTATTGTAGGTGATGCCTCATTACAACGAACTCCATTACAGTGTGAGTACCCCGTGACTAGGCGTGCTCTGCGTGATAGGATGCAATCACAATCGAATTTTGAAGAGCACCCACAGAACGAAGATGTAGATATTGATGAAATGATTAGGAACTATAGGGATAAGAAGAAGAGGCCGGCTAAAAGTACTAAATGATGATGTACATGAATATTTTAATATTTTAATATGTTTGTTTTTGCTGTAAATATTTCAATATATTTATATGTTGGGTATTGGGGAATTGAGAGTGATGTGAGGGGGCGGGAGGGGCCATAAGAGCTTACGCCTTCACGTGGTTGGCCCTATTTAGTAGAGAATAATTTATTGGAGTCATTTAATCTTGGAGCAAACCTCCCTCGATCCAACATAGCAACAACAAAGTTCGTGTTGACTTCATTCCTGCCACTTCAAATCAAGGGAGACAGTTTGATCAAATATTAGATATGTGGCTCCAATAAATTATTCTTGAAACCAAGAGGGGCTCATTCAGGTATGTTCTAACACTCTCGTAAAAATGCATATTAGAGTAAATAATGTGCTACAAATATTACTTGTATTGATTTTTTAGATATTTAAGGACGTTGAATGATTTTGGCAGGTACTTTAAGATCTTTCTTTGTCGATTGAGTGAAGCTCAAGACTAACACAGGGCCATACATCGGAAGAGAAACACACGAGGCCAACCATTCTAACTGTACTGTATAATTTTATATATCCATCAATTCTAGTTATCTTAATTTAGATCTATTTATTTCTTTTTAAATATAATATAGCTAAAAATGCGTGTAGTGAATAAATGGAGCATACTTGGCACCTACAAGTATCAAATTGGTTAATATGGATCTATTACCAAATCTATTAGATATGCATTAGAAGTTGTATATTGGGAATAATAGGGGGGTTGACATGCCTTGAGAACATTGTTAATTACAATTAAACTAAGTAATGACTGTAGAAAATAAAATATTTGGAGAAATAAATTCACAGCTTGCAAATTTAAAACATCATGGCCTTCTACTCAATTCTAATTTCTTTATGTGTTAATGCCTTATAAACCACCTCCATCTCACAATTGTTATCTATGTACAATTATTCACAACACATACCCAACTGTACATTAACACACACACTCAATTAAGAAGAGGGGTGTTAATGTGGAAGGAAATTCCAGCATAGGGATATGTCACTGTAGAGATAGACTATAACATCACCATAGATAACAACCACATGCCAAATACAACCCACAAGGCATGACACTGAAACCATCGACAATGTTAGTAATAGAGTCGAGGAGGATGCTATCACATCAACCTGTGGAATTGCACCCAAAGATAGTGTCCAGATCAACAAAGCTTTTGGCACATAGATAACAACCACAATCCAAAGATGGCCCACAAAGAATGACACCAAAACTATCAGCAATGTTAGTCCAAGAGCGAGGGAGGATGCCATGACATCAACCCAGGGACTTATAGCCCAAAGCCATCTTCCAGATTGGCAAAGATTTTGGTGTGAGCAATGGCTTATATACTATCTCCATCCTACAATTGTTATCCATGTGGGATTATTCACAACACAATGACACACACACCCAATAGTGATGTTTAATGCACACACACACACACAATTAAGAAAAGTATTAATGTGAACACAATCCCAACATAAGAATATGAAACCATAAATATAGCTTGTAACATCACATAGAAAACAACCACAAGCCAAATATCGCCCATGCGATATGATACCAAATCCACAGGCACTGGTAGTATCAGGGTGAGGGAGGATGCTATCACATCAACCAGGGACTTGCACCCCAAAGCCCTCAATATTGGCAAAGCCTTTGGTATAGGTAATGCCTTATAAACCACCTCCATCTCACAATTGTTATCTATGTATGATTATTCACACACATACCCAACTGGACATTAACACACACACTCAATTAAGAAGAGGGGTGTTAATGTGGAAGGAAATTCCAACATAGGGATATGTCACTGTAGAGATAGACTGTAACATCACCATAGATAACAACCACAAGCCAAAGACAACCCACAAGGCATGACACCGAAACCATCGACAATGTTAGTAATAGAGTTGAGGAGGTTGCTATCACAACAACCTGCGGAATTGCACCCAAAGATAGTGTCCAGATCAGCAAAGTTTTTGGCACATAGATAACAACCCACAATCCAAAGATGGCCCAAAAAGAATGACACCAAAACTATCAGCAATGTCAGTCCAAGAGCGAGGGAGGATGCCGTGACATCAACCTAAGGACTTGCAGCCCAAAGCCATCTTCCAGATTGGCAAAGATTTTGGTGTGAGCAATGGCTTGTATACCATATCCATCTTACAATTGTTATCCATGTGGGATTATTCACAACACAGTGACACACACACCCAATAGTTATGTTTAATGCACACACACACACACAAAATTAAGAAAAGTATTAATGTGAACACAATCCCAACATAAGAATATGAAACCATAAATATAGCTTGTAACGTCACATAGAAAACAACCACAAGCCAAATATCACCCATGCGATATGATACCAAATCCACAAGCACTGGTAGTATCAGGGTGAGGGAGTATGCTATCACATCAATCAGGGACTTGCACCCCAAAGCCCTCTAGATTGGCAAAGCCTTCGGTACAAGTAATGCCTTATAAACCACCTCCATCTCACAATTGTTATCTATGTATGATTATTCACAACACATACCCAACTGTACATTAACACACACACTCAATTAAGAAGAGGGGTGTTAATGTGGAAGGAAATTCCAAGATAGGGATATGTCACTATAGAGATAGACTATAGCATCACCATAGATAACAAACACAAGCCAAAGAAAACCCACAAGGCATGACACCAAAACCATCGACAATGTTTGTAATAGAGTTGAGGAGGATGCTGTCACATCAACCTGTGGAATTGCACCCAAAGACAGTGTCCAGATCAACAAAGTTTTTGGCACATAGATAACAACCACAATCCAAATATGGCCCGCAAAGAATGACACCAAAACTATCAGCAATGTTTGTCTAAGAGTGAGGGAGGATACCATGACATCAACCCAGGGACTTGCAACCCAAAGCCATCTTCCATATTGGCAAAGATTTTGGTGTGAGCAATGGCTTGTATACCATCTCCATCTTACAATTGTTATCCATGTGGGATTATTCACAACAAAGTAACACACACACCCAATAGTGATGTTTAACGCACACACACACACATACACACAATTAAGAAAAGTATTAATCTGAACACAATCCCAACATAAGAATATGCAATCGTAAATATAGCTTGTAACATCACATAGAAAACAACCACAAGCCAAATATCGCCCATGCGATATGATACCAAATCCACAGGCACTGGTAGTATCAGGTTGAGGGAGGATGCTATCACATCACTCAGGGACTTGCACCCCAAAGCCCTCCAGATTGGAAAAGCCTTTGGTACAGGTAATGCCTTATAAACCACCTCCATCTCACAATTGTTATCTATGTACGATTATTCACAACACATACCCAACTGGACATTAACACACACACTCAATTAATAAGAGGGGTGTTAATGTGGAAGGAAATTCCAACATAGGGATATGTCACTGTAGAGATAGACTGTAACATCACCATAGATAACAACCACAGGCCAAAGATAGCCCACAAGGCATTACACCGAAACCATCGACAATATTTCTCTGCGTTTTATCTTGAAGTCCTTTCCATAAAAGTTTGGACATAAAGAAGCCTAATTCTAAAACATTTTCTGAAACCCTTGAATTCACAATCGAAAAACACTTGTAACAGTAAATATGTGAGTATGAAGACCACAAACATCCAATTTCCAGACCATTTTGGTACTCAGAAACACAATTCGAAGGCTGCTAGACACACATTTAAATTTGCTTAGATATTATTGTTTAGTTTGCTCAACAAGATTGTTCAAAGGCTGCTAGACACACATTTAAGCATGAGATGAATTTCTCAAAGCTACTTGTAAAGTAAATGCTATCTGAATAGCTTACATATCCAACTTTTAAGAGCAAAGATCAATGTGTGCATATACAATCTCATGACTCTTCTATGGCCTGATGCAGCCAATAATAGAGATTAGAAGATAAAATATAAGCAGAGTGTTGTTCAATCCAAAATCCACAGATATTGGCACTTAAAGTCTTTGAGCTACATACTAGAAACTGTCGAGACAGACACAAAGGGTGATCTTTGGTCACTAGATTAGCGAACTAGTGTTGATTACATGCCAAAAATTCAAGATGATTTATCTATATTTAGTTGCATGTTTGTAAACAATATTGTTAAGGGCATACTCAATTTCTTACCTGGAAGGGATTCCAGAAATATTCCCTGAGGGGTTGCACTGCAAAGAGTGGACCTCCTTTGTCTTAGGTGTTTGTTCTGAGGGGTGGTTATTGTGCCCAAATCACCCAGGACTTGTAGATGGCCTCATCCCATTGAAACTCATGCCATACAGGTGGGGCAGACCACCATGCGAATTGAACCTTGGTGGATGGCTTAGCTGTCCATCAACCTCACCAATTAGCCAATACCTCATTTGCTATGAGGCATCTTTTTGATATCAACCTTCACCTTAAACTTTTGATTAGTTGTCAGATATGCATTTAGATTCTAGACCACCCATCTAATATATAATGCCAATCAAAAGGCACATTGACACTACAACTATATACTTGTTGTATGTAAGACTGTAAAAACTACAGTTATAGTCAAGCCTAGCAAGTTTGGAGCAAGTGTTTTATCTTTGTAAACTACTCTGATAATATTCTAGGTCTTTTGTCATTTATAATGGCATTTAAGCAAAAGTCTCAGCTACACCATCTTTTTGTTCATTGTTGGAAATATGGCTACAGCAAAGATGACGTAGATAATCAA
>JASDQU010684563.1:95135-124233 GCA_032191745.1 Picea mariana
ATCAATTCTTTTTTGAGGTTGGAATTTTGGGAATTCCACCTCTCCCATATGGTGGGCCCAAAAATTAGCAAAGCCTTATTCTCCAAGGACCTGTAAAAATCATTGTTCCCTACACACAAAATGATTATATGATTATTAATTTAAAAATAATAATTTAGATGATTTATATTTGTCTACATAGAGAAGATGAAAAAAATTAAAAATTAAAAATTACCTGGGACTTTAACCTGCTTTAATGGAAGTCCTTCCTCATTGACCATAAAGGTGCCCTTAAGGGTCCCTGTGTTGATCACATGTCTTGCTTTAGGAAAAGAAACCATATAGTTTGTCAAATCATCGACCTCATCTCTGTCACCACCTCCAGAGCCTACCTGTGTGGCCGCTTCCTCAGTGGGTGTGTCGTGTCTCCCACCTAATGGTGTGGAAGTTGGAGATATGAATAGTTGCTTCCTAGCATCTATACAAGGGCATGCGTTGGGACCCTATGGCATCTATGTAGTTCCACTACTACCAATACCATGCATGTCGGTGTCAATAGGATCCAAAAATTTCTATATAAGAAAAAAAACATTTTTTCGTTTTGATAATGTAAAAGTTTAAAATCAAGCTTTCATAATTGATCTTATGACATAAAAATAAAACAACTTGAAATTATGGTTATTACCTTATATGTCTTAAGCCTGGTCATAACTTCTTTGATCCTTTCTTCGACCTCAGGAGTTTGATCTAGAATATTTAACAAGTGAGCCAGTTCCTTGTTTCCTTTATTGATCATTTTCCTTATTAAAATCATAGGGTCAGGGGATTCATACAAATCCATTTCGGCGAGCGAATCATCATCAACATCGTGTCCCGCCGACTACATATTCGACAAAATAAATGATAATTCAGTTATGTAAACAAATAAAATAATTTATTGCCACAGAAATGAAATGCGCATTAAAGGCAATTCAAAAATTGTTGTTCATTTACCTATTCTGAGGCTTCTATTGATTTACCATGATCATCTTGCCACATTACAATAAAATTAGAACCGTGATCAATATCATGAGAAATAAATTCAAATTTATGAGAAATTCAAATGTTGATAACAAAAATAGAACATAATGAAAATCATAAAATATGAGTCATTGCTTACAGGTTGGGTAAATTAGTATACGTATCACCCTCATAATAGCAACATCTTTATCTATTTGATTCAAATTGTAATCAATAAATATCTCTCCCCCTGTAGCTATTGATTTTATTGCACATATGAATACACAGTTTCCTTCACGCCCCTCAAATACGCAATTGGGTCGCTTATTTGTGGTAGCGGGTCATGTACTGTTTATAAACCCTGCAATATTCCCCATTTCTTTTGGCCTTCTGTCAATGTAGATAGTTGCTCCTTTATTTTGATCATTGTTTTTTAGTTGTATATAATTTGCAGCCAAGCCATATCTTCGCATACTTTTTGTATATTGGACTATTCATATCCAATATTTGTAGATATAACAATATATGATGTACTCCATCAATTCAGTTAATCTGTCGTAACAGACCTTTATGCCATCCATGGAAAATAGCCCCAAACCATGTAATGACGATGGAGCAATCCGGTATATCCTTTTGTTTACACAAAAATCAATGTTTGTTTCAGAAAGATTCTTGGGTACCCATTGTTTCACTATATGTTTGTACCTCAAGGGCACCTCGATGTCGTCTATGCTCTCATGATCATAAGAACATGATCCCCCTTTCACAACAAAAAAATCCATGTGTTTATGGAATTTTCCTCTGAACTTCTCACCTCTAGTTGATCTCCACCTATTAGACCTACTAGATGTCTCATTTTCCTCTATTCTACCCGAACTTCCCTCACTCAATGAAGATAGATCTGACAAATACCTATTTTCTTGTACGTCCTATAAAACCATTAATGATAGAAACAATCAGTCAATCAAGATGTAACACTAGTTCATTACTAGTATCCTATTAGTATCATAGGAAGCTCATAATGATTACCATAGTGTTGCTCTTTCTAGTATCCTATTATGTTGGGAATTTTTCTCATGTAACTTTACCCTAAGAGTTTTTGGACAATTTCATGACAACAATCACCTTACAAATCCTAGACCTAGACCAACTAACAGGTGATTAAGATAGGGGGCAGTAGGATTGGCTATCAAACTTGTTATTCAATCCCTTGAGGTCACCAAGGAATCCTCCCTTGTGGTTATAAATTTAACCGTCATAATATTAGGGTTGTAATTTTTTCTTCAAGAGGATATGCTTTGGATGGCGTAGACTCAAGGGCCCTTTTCACTGGTTCAAGATCAAATGGGAGCTCTATGAAAGTTGGGAATGGTCAACATGGACGCCACTATTATCCTCCACATTCACAATGAATTCCAAGCTCAAGACATCAATGATCACCCTAAGGCATTTTATAAGAATACAGAGAAGTATTTTCAACAACTTACCATTCTCTTCGCGAACTCTCTCTCTTGGTCGGTGCCCTTCGCGAGCTCTCTCTCCCGGTGTCCTCTGCGAGCTCTCTCTAACCCTGCAGCTTGTGAGCTCTCTCCCGATGCCCTCCGCGAGCTCTCTCTAACATTGTAGCTAGTGAGCTCTCTCCCTATGCCCTCCGCGAGATATCTCTAACCGTGAGCTCAAGTTCTCTATCTCTGCTTGTGAATGGGTGCGAGCATAAAAGTAGTTTCTTTGAATGGGCACGAGTTCATGAATGGGTACGAGTATTCTTGTCTAGGTAAGTATTCAAAGGGATTCAACAATAATGAACAAGTTCAAATAAGATCATATTTAGCCCCATACATCGTTCATTGATTGAAATAAAGGGCCACACATATTATTTTTGTCTAACCCTTCTTCTATAATTTCCAATTTTTAATGGATTTTTACTTGGATCAATCATTATAAATTTTATTATGTCAAAGGTGTTTCTTTATTATGGTCATATCCACAATGATTTTTACTTCTAAACTACCAACCAATTTGCACAAACCACATGTGTGCAACAATTGTTGTCTATCCCATCCCATGTGTCAGTTTATGTTTGCATCATGTGGCAATGGTTTGAATGCAAGAGTTTCTTTGTCTGCTTATCGGGTTTCTTCCTCATTGATGGTGTTTGTTGATGGGGGTCTATAAGATAGCATCTCCTCCATAACTTTATCTACTCTAGTGATATATCTCTCTAAAGCAACATTTTTTTCAAACTTGCACTTACTCCCTCCATCTTTGCTATTAGGGTTAAGTTCTTATTTTCTAGTTGTTGTAATGATAAATTTATGGAGTGACCGTTAGTATTTTGAATTGGTCAACATACTAAGGTGATCATTGGAGGGGGAAAACCTAGTTTCCACAACTTCACAATTGTGACAACAATCTTCACAAACATGGGATGTCAAGTTGTTATCCACCTCTTGAACCTTAGAAAGGATCGACAAGTACAAGATCATTGACAAGGGTGGTTGTCCATAGAATTAGTAATACCATGATAGGTAGCATTGTACCACCATTTGGATAGGGGTAACCACTTGATCCATTGGGATTTATATTCTAAATAAGAATAATATAAATAAGCTTCCAAACATTTGTTGAGTGCTTCCATCTAGCGGCCATTGGTTTGGGGGTGATAATGGTAATATTCAATTGGGTAGTACCTTGAAGAAAAAAAAAACTCTTGATAAAAATTGTTGGTGAAGGTGGGATCATGATCAACTACAATGGATTTAGGTATTCCATGTAATTTGACCTAAGTATCCCAATGCATGGATCATCACAATGGATCTTACAAGAATTTGTACCGGTGTTTTAAATATTATTGTTGTTTTTATTCTTTTATGTTTATGAAAGCCACAACTAGTTATTTCTACTATTATTACTCTACACCAATGGAACTGGACAATAAGGAAATAAAAACAACACAACATCACCAACAATTACAAGAATTTAAAGAACATGGGGGTTTTCTAAAGAACATGGGGTTTTTGTCACAATATCCATGATGAAGTCATTGGTTCAATCCCAGGCATAAATGAACATCCATCTTGACGTAAAAAATAACCCTACAAAAATTAAATTGCATAGGTGTTTACCATTTTCATGGAAATGCTTGTCCCTTGAGTGTATCTCCTCTATATTTATCTCCAGTAGTCGATCACGCATGTATTTATCTCTAGTGGGACCACACTGTCCCCTCACAGTGTCCCCTCCTTGTCTTAGGTGACCGACTCGAATGCTAGTGGGCTCACACTGTCCACTCCTTGTCTTAGGTGGACGGCTTCAATGCTAGTGGGCTTACACTGTCCCCTCCTTATCTCAGGAAACCGACTCCAATATTTTCACATGGCTAGGGTTTTGTTTCAGATGGGCCTCCTCGATAGTGGGCTCACACTGTCCCTTCCTTGTCTCAGGCAGCCGGCTCCAGTATTTGTAGGTGACCAGGGTTTTGTTTCAGGTGCGCCTCCTCATTAGTGGTCTCACAATATCTTCTTCTTGTCTCAGGAATCCGGCCCCAATATGATCTGCACACGCACATGAGATTTTTGTTTCGACTAGTGGCCGACTAGGATAACTTCACATGACTTGATCACTGGCTTATAGATTTTTTTCTTTGTTTTATGATTGCTATAACATTTTTTTTTCATTATATTATATTAAATTAATATATATTATACAATATATTTTGGAGAAGGCTATGAAAGACAAAGAGTTACACCTTGAGGCACCTCACCTTTCTCGGTCTTCAAATATAAATCCATATACATAAACCCCTTCCTCAGTGAATGCATGACCATGTATTAGATCGAAGAGAGGGGTAAACGTAGTATAACACCAAGCCTATGAACCCTAGGTTGTAGTATAACACCAATCCTATGAACCATATGTTATCTTACTATATGAACTTTGGAAGTTGCGGAATCCTGCAAATACTCATAATTTAGTTTCGAAATTGATACCAGCATTTGAAAAATTGAATGTACTTTCGATGGATATAATTTGTTTTCATTTTCATTATTTTCATTTATTTTTATTTAATTTAAAAAAAAATCACTGCATAATATTTTCAGGTGACATTATGATTCAGTGAAATGAAATATCTATTTCTCTAAAAATACAGAGTGGAAAATTTAGAAAAAATTATATTTAGAATCCTTAAGCTATTCTTTTCAAAAGAGTATTTTTAGATTTTACTTTTAAGTAAAAATTAAGATAGATACAAGGTGGGGGAAAACATGTGTTCAAAATATGTAACGTTTTCAGCGTGGTCAACTTCAAAAAAATCTAGAAATTATAATATTCATCTGTTAGATTCAAAATTATAGTCATAATAAAATAGAGTCTCTATAGATTGTTGCATTATATTTCGCTTGTCAAAAACAAAAGTTTAATAATAGATACATTGTTGGGGGGGAAAATAACCCATTATCATTCCTTTCATGTTTAAGGAACATATTGTTAAACAATTGCCAAATTGACATATCAAATCTCAATAAAAATAATTTGAAAAATAGTCAGTGGAAAGCTAACAAAATTCTTCACAAGTTTTGTTTTTACTGTAAAGTGAAATTCTAAAAAAAAAAATATTTTTGTATACCGGAAGTTGAAGAACTTGTGAAAATATAGTTTTTTTTTTTCTCATAAAACAAACAAAATAGACACTCATCTTCATGTTATGTTTAGCTAATACACTAGTTATATTTGATAAACATATAATAACATAAGTTGTGGTGCATATCAATTGAAGTCCATTTAGAAATTTTGTTGAAGTACACTTGTGAGTCATAAGCTTTAAAATATTCTATGGTATACCTCTTATTAGTCCATGCCAAAGGTCATGACTATAGCATTCCATTCATCATTGACTATACATTAGTTTGCCTTTGACTACAAATATTTTTCTTGCTATTCAATGTTGTATATATGTTTAACAAAATAATTATTTTTTCATAATATTTAAATTAATTTTATCACACATCTGATTGACTGACCAATTCGATGTTTTTTGGCTCAATGCAATTTTTTTCAAACATAGATGGGCTAAGTTTGGGGTTTTAATATTATATAACTACGACATGATCTTATATAACTATGACATATATTCATTGATGTCATTAAATTCATGTCACTAGTCTATAAAAATAGATTTGATTTGATATGTGTATCTAATATAAAATTTGCTATATAAAAATAAAAAGGAAATACCAAATTTACACATAAATAAAAAATACTATAAATATGATATTTACAAAAAATAATATTAGTCCAATATAAATATAAATATCTTAACAATAATCAAAATTGTACCTTTTCATATAGTTTATAGGGTGATTGGGAGGAATATTTCCTCTTAATCAAGCTCAATACCAACTTATTCAGGTACATTATATTTCTAAATGGATTTAACATTATAAATTTCTCAAAATCCTTTGGTAAATGTTTTAAATCCTTACTTAAATTCTTACAAGATGACAGATCGAGTACTTGTAAATAATTCAGTAATCCAAAATCCTCTGGAAGCCGCCTCAAGTTTTTTTTTTTTTGACAGAAACGGTTAATGGAGATTTGTATTAATAGCAGTGGACATGCCACTGGGTTCGATACATCAATAAAGCTTTTCTTGAAAACTAGAAAACTACTGCCTGAAGCTCCTAACTCATTACTAAATTATAGAAATAAAACTATTTCAGCGAGCCTAAACGGCTCCGCGTTATTACATCATTTCTTGCTTGGATTTTTTTTTCTTTTTTGACACCGTTTGCCATTCAATACTTTGGAGAGATTGACTTTCCAATGGGTCCAGAGGGTCTTCCTCGTCGGCTAGATCTGCCTAGCATGGGGTCTGGGGTTCTGGCCAGGTGGGCGACTTGGGAGAGGCTTCTGTCGGAGCTTCCCCCTTAGCAGGGGGCTTGGTTTCGGCTTCAACTTCTGCTTCTTCTGTCGCTTCCTGGGCCTTGCTTTCAATGCGTGGTTCCGATGGTGCCCCCATCCACCAGGTTGGTCTTTGGTTTTTGGACAGCCTTTTTTTCCCGGGTTGTTTTCCACAGCTACGGGATAAGTGCCCCATTTCAAAGCAGTTCCTACACCTAAAGCTAAGATTCTCATAGTCGAGGATTTGGGTCCTGGAAAAGTCCTTTCCTTGAAGAATTATTTCAGCTGGGAAACCTTTGGAGAAATCCATTTCAACACAAATTCAAGCGAAGGTGGAGTGGGCTAGCTTTGAATCCGGACTTCTGCAGAGGAACTTACCGAGGCCATTGCCAATCGCTTTAAGAGACTCATCCCCCGAGAAATGCAGGGTCAAGTATGGAAGTCTCACCCAGACTGGAGCTGAGGAGATACAGTTTGTGGATGGATCGAAGACAGGGGTCCATGGTTGCATGGACAGGCCTGCTCTGCCCCAGAACCACGTCCCGACGTTAAACACTTTGTCTCTGTCATTTGTAGATTCGAAAACTGCTATAAAAAACCCCTTTGCACAAGGGAAGGTGATGACTTCTCCCTCTAAAAGAGGGTACCATTCGGAAGAGATCCATGCGAGCAGATCCGACAGATTAGGCCAATAACCGTTAAACCTGCATACTAGTGCGTGCTTGTTGTAATGGCATGCATGAGTTAGGGCTTCCTTTGGCATTTGAACTGATACTGCAGGAGCTTCTGGAAATGCTGCATGCAACCCGACTGGTTGACCTTGATGAGAGGTAGCCTTAGGGCTCGTTGCATGCATACCAGAGGGAAATCTCTGGTGAGAAGCCACCTCTTTAAAGGAGGGGGCCGGAACTAGCGAAATCTCATCTGCCGAAGCACCAGGGGCCGTGATTGCATTAGAGGGCAGCCCAGAAGAGAGAGCCGCGGCCAAGGAAGAGAGGCCAGCATCCACCGCCGCAGCCGCACCAGGAGGGACGCCTCTTTGCTTTGATGACAGCGCGGACGAAGCTCTTGGGGGGAGCGCAACCATGAAGGGGAGCCGAGATTGGAGGGGCCGCTACCACAACAACACCAGAAGGGCTGCCTTTCTTCTGAGCAGAGGGTGAGGGAGCCGCTATTAGGCCTATGGAGCTTGTTGTAGCTTTGGTGGAGGGAGGAGGGGGCGGGAGGGCCACAGGGCCGACGGTCTGCGGGAGGTCCAAGAGCGTAGGAGCGTGTGACCTAATCACTCTTTGTGAATCTAATTGGATGAAACTATCAAGCCGTAAGCCGCCTCAAGTTATCACTATGATCCATTCTCAATTCTCTTAATTTTTGAAGTTTTGCAATCAATCCTGGTAGTTCCTCTATGGATGTGCAATATGAAAGAGTTAGCTCTCTTAACTCAAGTAGCATCTCTCCCAACTCTTCAGGCAATTTTTTCAAGTTATAACTATGATCCATTTTCAATACTCTTAAATATTGAAGTTTTGCAATCGATCTTGGTAGTTCCTCTATGGATGTGCAAAGTGAAAGAGTTAGTTCTCGTAAGTCATGTATCATCTCTCCCAACTCTTTAGACAATTTTTCCAATCCTGCAAACGTGATTAATCTAAGTACCCATAAATTCCAGAGTTGTTGAAGATCATTAGAAGAGATTTCGAAAACATCTAAATGTCCCTCTCCCCATAATTCCATGTGCGTCAGATTGGAAGGCATATGCAAATAATCAAATCATTATAACTTTTAGAATTATAAGGCATGCTTTGCTAGGATTCAAAAATTTCAAGAAAATTGAGTGAATGAACATATGACGCAGAGTTGCCTTCCTAAATTTTCCTTCCTAAATTCGAATCACAGGTCTATAGTTCAACTATCTCAATTCCTTTACCTTAGATATATTAAATTGTAGATGGGGAAATTTCCTTGGAAAAACACCAGCTTCTCAAATCTCTTATCACATTTTCCCTTCACTCTTAAATTTCCAAGTCAAAGAATTTTCAATGAATTAGATATTGAATCTAATTTTATTGCAGGTATATTAGACAGATTTTCATATCCATCAAACCAAAGAACTTTGATTCCTGGGATGTCTTGCATATATAATTGAATTAGTGATAATAATCAAGATGTAATTAATGATAATAATCAAGATAGAGATTGTGTGAAACAATTGACTACCTTCATTTACCAATATCTAGTACCTTTTCTAAAAACTCTTCAAATTGACTCGTATTTGCATTGGTGAAGTTGAATCTAGTCTCCTCTTCCCTTTTGCTACTGATCATAAAAATAACATCGTGTACTCTTACATCCATGTATCTGCCTTTAGAAACCAATGCTCTTTTTTCTAACATATCCATTTTAGACTCTCCCAGAATATCTCCCACATAGTCCCAATTGTCTCCTTTGAAAAAGATGTAGATGTCAAGAAATGGTTCTTTGCACCTTTCAGGAAGACAATCATACACAAAGACATAGTGCTCTATATCACCGAATTCTTGACCCTTCAAATATTTTTTGTCTTCCATCACTATACGAAAAGATTTTTTTTTTCCTCTTCGGACCTTATAAATCCTGCAACCACTGTCAAAATCTTTGGGATTCCACCACATATCTCTATTATTTAGTTCAGTTGGCTAGAATCTCATTCACCTTCCTTAATTTCCTTCTTTAAAATAACCATCACTTCTAAACTGGGAAGGACATTCATAGCATAGTCTTTGGTTTCCATTCTGCACACCCTACACACACTTTTGTCCCTGGAAGTGATAAGCACCCTCACTTTTTTTTCCATCAGCATATCCTCCTGAGCCTCCATATTCACCTTCAAGTTCTAGTTCTTCTTCCGTTAAGCATTCTCATCAATCTAACCCTAAAGTTTCTTTTTAGAAACCAATATTAAAGCTTGATGTAAAATTTTCTTTACCTATGTTTAAAGGAGATCCTAATCCTGACAAGCTAGATAATTGGATCCAACAGGTTGAAGTATATTTTCATGTTCAACATATTGGCGAAGAGGAAGTTAAGGTGCAACTGGATTCCCTTCGGTTGGAAGGTACCGCTCTTGTATGGTGGGAGAGCAAGCTTCAGGACAGAAGTAAGTGTGGTAATATTCTTTCCTCATGGTCAGAATTTAAATTAGAGATAAAGAAGTAGTTCTATCCTTTAGGGTATTTACATAAAGCAATGATGGAATGGAAAAATTTAAGGCAAAGTAAAGGTCAAACTATACAAAGTTTCACAGAAGAATTTAGGAAGAAATCTCTTGCATTGAACATTCCTTTGGATTCTTATGAAACGTTAATGAAGTATATTTGTGCACTTCATAGTTATATTCATCATACTTTTCTCTTGTTTAACCCCACTAGTCTTGACGAAGTTTGTGTGCAAGCCACTCACCTTGAGAATAGGGGAAAGCATGTTCAAGAAGATCCCACGAAGAAACCTTCCAATCTCCCACATAAAACTTTTAAGAAGTTTAAAAGGAAGGAAAAAAAGACTCGTACGGTAATGAGATAAGGAGGAAAGACATCTTGAAATCATTGCAAGAAAAGAGGTCACGATGAAGAACATTGTTGGAAACTGCATCCAGAGAAGAGACTGAAACAATTCAGTGGAAAGGGGAAGACAAAAACCATTTCTACAGTGAAAAAAGATCTTGGTTCTTATTCAAGAGATGAAGGAAAGATCACATCAGTTGTGTTAGCGATAAAAAACTCACTGGTATTTTGATGAGTATTTATATCACTCTTCATTTTGATTTATCATTTTCTTCAGACTCTTGGCCAATATCTTAACCTCCATATTTTTTATCAAGCTCCTGCTTGATTACTTTGCCCAGAAATCCTTTGGTTTTCTGCCTCTGGACCTGCAATACAAGAGTACAAATAAAATGTTATTCATTTTTCCCTAGTCTATGCTATGGAGATTACAAATATAAAAAATATATTATTGTTTTTTATATTTTATATCTCATATTATAGGCAAAGAAATATGAATGTTCGAGTATCCTAAGGTTTCTAAACTCAAGTTATTGTACATATGTTTAAAGTCTCTAGGGGTTATGGCTGTTATGGTTTTTGGCTTTAAACAAAATATTGAAGGCCCATTCCACCAACGCAAGCCAAGCCCACATTGCATAACACAAACCCATACAAAATTACAAGCCAATTTTCTTTCGGGTCTTATGGCTTTATTGCTAAATTTTTGGAGGTCCCAAGAGGCAAGCCATTAGTTAAAGTTATAGGACCTATTCCCATGTTAAACTGATATTTCATTTTCATACTGAGTCAACACCAAATCATTCGACATGCCAACTATTGAGTCAGCCTTTAAACATGCCACGAGTCATTCATAAGTGAAGTTACAAGTCAACGTGTCCACCACAAGCGCTCAGCTCTTTTTCGTTTTGTATCGATACACCGATTGAAAAATATTTCTTCCAGGTGCCCGGTTTGCAGGTAGAAGAATGTATGCACAACTGTCTGTGATTGAAGATAGCTCAGTATTGGGAACATTCAACAGGTGAAAGCATTAGGCCGCATGCAAATCGAGTCATGAAAGAAATCCATGAAGAGGTTCAGGGTTTGATAGAATAGATTTGTCTATATGCTAGTGAGGTTTATGCAACAAGTGATTCAGAGCTGACAGACAAGGAGGAGCTTGCAAGGAAATGCATAACCTATGAAGCAAAAGATATACATATTAGATGCCCAATCATCAATCTTGTCAAAATGGTCGATGACATGAGAATCACCCTGGAATGTTTGATATGAAGAAACTCAGCTATACTAATTGTTAAATTTGCAAGTGAGGACAGGGTCACTTTATTTTCCATAGATGTAATCCTAGCTACATTAATGTGTGCTCCATGGAGAAGATTCATCTGGTAGCATTTGGTCATAGCAGGGAGCAAGCGACAACAAACTCTGCCTCCACCTCAGTTCTTCTAAATTAGCACTCGATTTCGGCATTGTAAGGGTTGCTGATGTGGTCCAAAATGTAATAGTCATGTTTGATGACAATCCAAAGCGAAAGATAAAGAGGGCTGATCCTAGATACCTCATCCATATATGTTATAATCTAATAGAAGATGATAATTTTCCTTATTATCAAGATCAGCGTGTCCGTGGCAATTCATCTTCATTTTTCCAGAATGCTCAATGGTTATAAGGAACACGCAAAACATGCCATATAGAAGGTACAATAGTAAGGTGGAAGTTGGATCTATATATGTCACCTGGATTGCTGCAGCTGTTCCAGGCGGTGGTTCCCAATCACCAACTACACCTGCAAAGTAGCAGGACCCTAAGAAATTGACACTTTTGTCTTGTTTCTCTCATGAAAATTGGCAAATTGGTGATTGGTGTTTGCTTCCCACCTATGAAAATTTTTCCACATAAGTAACTATTAACATGAAGGACATTGTATCAGAAGGAGAGGCAAAAAACAGTTAAAGAGAATGACAGATTGAAATCAAATTTTGGAAGCACCAGTGATGATGCTTTAAGTCACGATAAAATCTGCAGAAACATTGTGAAATGGGATCAACAAGGATGCATGGAGAATGTTAGTGAACAGGTTCTCTTTGTACTGAAGACAAAGACTAAGGTAGATGTGGTTTGACAGGATGGCACAAAATCCTTTTTAACAAAAGGATGACATATCTGCCCAAATGACATTTTTTATTTTATCTATCAGCTTTAAAAAGGACTTGTTGTAGCTATTAAAGACCTCCAGTTGTCAAAAGGAAACATTCATTTTTCCATGACACATCTAATCCTCGAGCATTTGTCTGAAGACAGAGAGTGTACTTCTAGTAGAGAGGCAAAGACCTCCAGTTGTCAAAAGGAAACATTCAGTTTTCCATGACACATCTAATCCTCGAGCAGTTGTTTGAACGCAGAGAGTGTACTGCTAGCAGAGAGACAAAGATTTAAAAAGAAACAAAATGTACAGTTGAGAAATACTCCAGAATGGACACTCTTGATTAAGCATTCAAAATTATGATGACGAAGAAACAGGCAAGAACAAAACTTAGAGGGAAATTATTGTCAAAGCATTGCTTGTTGTTACAGATTTGGAAAGAAAGAGTATATTGACTCATTAATCATTTTGTTGCCAAAGGAAGATATGGAGGCAGAGTATACCCATTTCGAAGATTTTGTTTTGACCAAAACAGAGCTTTCACCAACACAGAAGGTGAAATTATAACCAGTTAGTTGATGAAAAGGAGAGATTTCACCAGCTAACTAGCAAATTTCAAGGCGAAATAGATGGTGAAACCTGAGATGGCCAAAGAAGGTGTATTTTTTCTCAGATCAAAGTTTTACTCAGCCAAATCTCCTGAAAAATATTTCTAAAGATAGATATTGAATTATAATGTCCAATCTAAAATCCACTTTTTATGCAAAGGAGTTAGAGGAGGTGTTCAAGTTGATTTGGCACCTATTTGGGGGGCAATGAATTAGGGTTTATTTCCAAAACTTGGCAAATTCGAATTTCATCTTCCTCGAGAGATATCAAACATCCTTGGAAGGCTTATCTGCACAACATAGAGGTTCTATATGATCTAAAGACCATAGAATGAGGAATTGACCTCATTTTGAGGGTCTCTTCCTCTCCTTTTGTAAAATTGTTTTGACTTTCTATCTTTATCATATCTGATCCATTCTTCTAGGATCTGGAATTTATTTGTAAAGCTATAGAGCTGAAGATATGAGAAGAAATAAGGGTTCAATCTTGGATACATTTTTCTCTTGTACTAAGACTCTTATCTTGATAATAGAATCACGGTCTTCTTTTGTTGTCAATATCAGATTTGTTCATGTACTTCATTATTCTGTACTTTATTTTAGTTTAGCTCATCTTCTAAGAACTGTTATCTTCTTATTAAGCTCATGAAATTGAATTAAAGGAATTCTTGCTATCTTGTATGACCTTACACACTATTGTACTTGGTTATCTAGACTAGTGTTCTTCATACCCTATTTCAATTACTATGTCTAATCATTGATTTCTAAAAGCACTCTCTTATTCAAATGCATGATAAGTTGTTCTTCTCATTAGTCATTGAGTTATCCCATTGATCCAAGCATATCAAATTTACCATATTCTTGAGTTACCAAGCATCTTTGGCCTACAACCCCAAAGAGTTTCTTGGAGAGATAACAAATTGGCACCGTTGTCGGGGAGAGGAGATCGAAGCTCAGCTTCCCTGGGAGACGACATAGATCTGATCTTTGATGATAGACAAAGGTTGGACACTACATTGGTTGTAATAATATACCTGGTGACTCCATGAAGGACAGATTCAATGGCAACTCCATTATTCAGAAATTTGTTGGCGACTCCACTGGCATATAAATGAACCAGATCTTAGCAAAGAGGTAAGCATTCTGCAATTTCTCAAGTATTTCTGGTTACCCTCATCCAGTACATAGTAGATATGAATGGGAACACAGCCTTCCCAGATTTCGAGAAGAATGGGAAGTACCAGTCGAACATTTGTTGGATTTTCATGAGTTTATTCATCGGCTCCAGATCATACATGAAGATGTTGAGATTAAACTTTTCAAGTATTCATTAGAGGGGATAGCCCTTGATTGGTGCAACTCTCTTCTAGCTTCAAGCATTCACTCATTGGCAAGTTTTCATTATGCTTTCCATTTGTTTTGTAAAGATGAATTTCCAGCTGAAGGTCTCTTTGAAGATTGTTGTGATGAATTTGATAAGCATGTTCAGCATGAAGTAGTCTTTTCTTCTATTTGTCAGGATGAAAATTATGTTGTTAAAGAAGATCTTCATGATATGAATATGAATTGCATAGTTGTAAATGCATCAGAACTTATCTCTATTACACCTGTTGTCTTTGATTTACATGAAGAAACAATTAGAGAAGAAGTTTTTTCTAAATCTTTTCAAGAGGTTGCCTACGATATGTTTTCACCTGTGATTGGGGAGAAGAATCTGAAGACTGTCTGTCTTTCTTCGCATGATTCAGGAGTTTTCTTCTCACCTATTGTTGATAAGTATGCAGATGCAGTAGAGCAGACCCTTACTTCAAAGGATGTTGATTTTAACAGCAGCCAAACCATATATGACATTTATGAATCTGATTTCGATGAGCCTTTTTCTTTTCCCATAAAGGAATGACATCATGTTGAACTCAACCATTCCATGTTTGTAGAAGACATTGAATATGATGAGTTTAATCTGGCCGAAGATTTCAGGTCTTCTCTTCTGTTTATAACGCCTCATGAACAGAAAATTGAAATCACCTACGAAGAAGATATCTCTCATCATGATCAAGAAATTGTTGATCCACATTATGATAGCCATGAGGACGCCTTTAACATTGTATAAAATTCATCTATTAAAAATGAATGTCATGATGATCAGATTATTCCTTCTGAAAACTTTGAAGATGTTGAGCAGATTGACATATCAGTAGAAGATAGTTTCAGATCTGCAATAGATAGTAAGGATAGCTTTCAGTTTTTTGATTTGAAGACACAGAGTAATTGCAGCACACATGAAGAAGAGGATGATGAGGGCAGCTTAGAGTTTCCAGATTTTCTAGGACTGTCTAATCTTCAGCTATAACATCAGGAAGATTGCAGCAGATACAACGAGGAAGATGATGCACTGAAAAGTTCGGATCAACAGTCCATCTTATATGACTCTCTGACAGAGGTTGAGCAGTCCATATTTAGCATTGAAGGCCTTCAACATCATTTCAAATTACAACTGGATCAGCAGTCCAAAGAGGTATTGCTTTGTGAATTTGATGACCCTTTTGCTGACTATTTCGAGAGTATGAGCAGCATAGATGTTAAAATATTTTTGTCAGAAGAAGATTGCCTTTATCATCTGTTCAAACCTCTTTTATATATGATATGGCTTCCATTGTTTTTCGGGTCAAGATCTAGCATGATGTCAGTAAATCAGTTCCTTACATGGCTTCATTGGAAGCATCACTTCACTTAATAAGAGGCAGTATAGTTGGTTAGTGTAGGAGTAGGCAGAGGAATAAGTTCGCCATACAAGCAGTTAGATATTTTTCAGTTGTTGATTTCATGAATAAGAAGGAGGTTGCATGCAAGTTACAGGTTTGCAGAGGAACAATTGCACAGGCCAGATGACTTCATGCCCAACAGATAAGGCGACTGGAACTACTAGGTTCTTGTAAACCTCGCAGGGAGGTCTCCATCCCAATTGGAGCCAGTTGTTAGCGATAAAAAACGCACTGGTATTTTGATGAGTATTTCTATCACTCTTCATTTGATTTATCATTTTCTTCAGACTCTTGGCCAGTATCTTAACCTCCATATTTTTCATCAAGCTCTTGCTTGATTACTTTGCCCAAAAATCCTTTGGCTTTCTGCCTCTAGACCTGCAATACAAGAATACAAATAAAATGTTATTAATTTTTCCCTAGTCTATGCTATGGAGATTACAAATATAAAAAATATATTATTCTTTTTTATATTTTATATCTCATATTATAGGCAAAGAAATATGAATGTTCGAGTATCCTAAGGTTTTTAAACTCAAGTTATTGTACATATGTTTAAAGTCTCTAGGGGTTATGGTTGTTATGGTTTTTAGCTTTAAACAAAATGTTGAAGGCCCATTCCACCAATGCAAGCCAAGTCCACATTGCATAACACAAACCCATACAAAATTACAAGCCAATTTTCTTTCGGGTCTTATAGCTTTATTGCTAAATTTTTGGAGGTCCCAAGAGGCAAGCCATTAGTTAAAGTTATAGGCCCTATTCCCATGTTAAATTGACACCTCATTTTCATACTGAGTCAACACCAAATCATTCGACATGCAAACTATTGAGTCAGCCTTTAAACATGCCACGAGTCAATCATAAGTCAAGTTACAAGTCGACGTGTCCACCATAAGCACTCAGCTCTTTTTGGTTTTGTATCGATACACCGATTGAAAAATCTTTTTGCCAGGTGCCCGGTTTGCAGGTAGAAGAATGTATGCACAGTTGTCTGTGATTGAAGATAGCTCAGCTTTGGGAACATTCGATGGGTGAAAGCATCAGGCTGCATGCAAATCGAGTCATGAAGGAAAGCCACGAAGAGGTTCATGGTTTGACAAAACAGATTTGTCTATACGCTGGTGAGGTTTGTGCAACAAGTGATTCAGAGCTGACAGACAAGGAGGATCTTGCAAGGAAATGCATAAACTATGAAGCAAAAGATATACATATTAGATGCCCAATCATCAATCTTCTCAAAATGGTCGATGACATGAGAATCGCCCTGGAATGTTTCATATGAAGAAACTCAACTATACTAATTGTTAATTTTGCAAGTGAGGACAGGGTCACTATATTTTCCACAGATGTAATCCTAGCTACATTAATGTGTGTTCCATGGAGAAGATTCATCTGGTAGCATTTGGTCACAGTAGGGAGCGAGCAACGAAAAACTCTGCCTCCACCTCAGTTCTCCTAAATTAACACTCGATTTCAGCATTGGAAGGGTTGTTGATGTGGTCCAAAATGTAACAGTCATGTTTGATGACAATGCAAAGTGAAAGATAAAGAGGGTTGATCCTAGATGCCTCATCCCTATATGTAATAATCTAATAGAAGATGAGAATTTTCCTTATTATCAAGATCAACGTGTCCATGGCAATTCATCTACATTTTCCATAATGCTCAATGCTTATAAGGAACACGCAAAACAAGCCATATAGGAGGTACAATAGTAAGGTGGAAGTTGGATCTATATATGTCACCTTGATTGCTATAGTTGTTCCAGGCAGTGGTTTCCAATCACCAACTACACCTGCAGAGCAGCAGGACCCTAAGAAATTGACACTTTTGTCTTGTTTCTCTCATGAAAATTAGCAAATTGGTGACTGGTGTTTGCTTCCCACCTATGCAAAATTTTCCACATCAGTAACTATTAACATGGAGGACATTGTATCAGAAGGAGAGGAAAAAAATAGTTAAAGAGAATGACAAATTGAAATCAAATTTTGGAAGCACAAGTGACGATGCTTTAAGTCACGATACAATCTACAGAAACCTTGTGAAATGTGATCAACAAGGATGCATGGAGGATGTTAGTGAACATGCGCTCTTTGTACTAAATACAAAGACTAAGGTAGATGTGGTTTGACAGGATGGCATGGAATCCTTTTTAACAAAAGGATGACATATCTTCCTAGATGGCATATTTTATTTTATCTATCAGTTTTAAAAAAGATTTGTTGTAGCTATTAAAGACCTCCAGTTGTCAAAAGGAAACAATCAGTTTTCCATGACACATCTAATCCTCGAGAACCTGTTTGAAGACAGAGAGTGTACTACTAGCAGAGAGCCAAAGACCTCCAGTTGTCAAAAGGAAACATTCAGTTTCCCATGACACATCTAATCCTCGAGCAGCTGTCTGAAGGCAGAGAGTGTACTGCTAGCAAAGAGGCAAAGATTTGAAAAGAAACAAAATGTACAGTTGAGAAATACTCCAGAATGTACACTCTTTATTAATCATTCAAAATTATGATGATGAAGAAATAGGCAAGAACAAAACTTAGAGGTAAATTACTATCAAAGCATTGCTTGTTGTTACAGATTTGGAAAGAAAGAGTACATTGGTTCATTAATCATTTTGTTGACAAAGGAAGATACGGAGGCAGAGTATACCCATTTCGAAGATTTTTTTTTGACCAAAATAGAGCTTTCACCATCACAGAAGGAGAAATTATAACCAGTTAGCTGATGAAATGCAGAGCTTTCACCATCTAACTAGCAAATTTTAAGGCGAAATAGCTGGTGAAACCTGAGATGGCCAGAGAAGGTGTATTTTTTCTCAAATCAAAGTTTTACACAGCCAAATCTCCTGAAAACTATTTCTAAAGATAGATATTGAATTATAATGTCCAATCTAAGATCCAGTTTTGATGCAAAGGAGTTAGAGGAGGTGTTCAAGTTGATTTGGAACCTATTTGGGGGGCAATGAATTAGGGTTTATTTCCAAAACTTGGCAAATTCAAATTTCATCTTCCTCAAGAGATATCAAATAGCCTTGGAAGGCTTATCTGCACAATATAGAGGTTCTAGATGATCTGAAGACCATAGAATGAGGAATTGACCTCATTTTGAGGATCTCTTCCTCTCTTTCTGTAAAATTGTTTTGACTTTCTATCTTTAACATATCTGATCCATTCTTCTAGGATCTGGACTTTATTTGTAAAGATATAAAGCTAAAGATATGAGAGGAACTAAGGGTTCTATCTTGGATACGTTTTGCTCTTGTACTAAGACTCTTATCTTGATAATAGAATCACAGTCTTCTTTTGCTGTCAATATCAGATTTATTCATGTACTCTAGTATTCTGTACTTTATTTCAGTTTAGCTCAGCTTCTTAGAACTGTTATCTTCTTATTAATCTCATGAACTTGAATTAAAGGAATTCTTACTATCTTATATGACTCTACACACTATTTTACTTGGTTATCTAGACTAGTGTTCTTCATACCCTATTTCAATTACTCTGTTTGATCATTGATTTCTAAAAGCACTGTTTTATTCAAATGCATGATAAGTTGTTCTTCTCATTAGTCATTGAGTTATCCCATTGATCCAATAATACCAAATTTACCATATTCTTGAGTTACCAAGCATCTTTGGCCTACAACCCCAAAGAGTTTCTTGGAGAGATAATAGGTTGGAGTACAAGGTAAAGATTCTCTTCATGCTAGTTCAAATTCCAGTATTGAATCTCATGATGATGAAAAAAAGAGGAACGAATTATTTCACATAAGAGTTGTATCTAAACACACTAAGATAGATACATTATTTGACCCGGGTTCCCAAGTAAACTTAATATCTGAAGCACTTGTCAAGAAGATGGGTCTTGTAACGAAACCACATCCAAATCCTTATCCTCTTGGTTGGGTATGTGATAAATCAAAACTTAATGTCACCAAACAATGTAGGATCATATTTTCAATTGCTTCAAAGTTGATTGATGAAGTGGATTTGGATGTTGTACCGCTTATATATGTGGCATGGTGTTGGAAAGTCTTTATCTTTATGATAGAAAAGAAGTCTTCTTTCTTCATGAGAACAAATACCACCTTACTAAAGGGGGAGTGGAATATATGGTTAGAGCTCACAACATGAGGGTAAATACAACACTTGTCAGTGCAGGGAAAATGAAAAGACTCATAACCACTAATAAGATATATGTACTCATGGTCATCAAAGAGAAAGATGTCGGGACATCCGACACTTTCCAAGGATGTGATCTGTGTCATAAAAAGGAATTAATTGATATTGTTTCTAAGTATGATGATATTTTTTAGGAACCAAATGGGTTACCTCCTAAGAGAGAAATCCAACATGAGATACATCTTCAGCATGATTCTCCTCTTCCTAATGTGGGCATGTACAAAATGTCAGTTGTGGAGATGACAACGATCAAGAAACAGGTACATGGCTTATTGGATCAAGGGGTCATCACACCCAGTTCATCTCCTTGTGGTTCTCCGATTGTGATGGTGCCAAAGAAAGATGGCACATGGTGAATGTGTGTCGATTACCGGGCCTTAAATAAAATCACGGTGAAAAATCAATACCCTCTTCCTCGTATAGATGATTTACTTGATCAGTTGAAGAATGTTGTTTATTTCACTAAGTTGGATTTGCACAGTGGATATCATCAAATCAGGGTCGCAGAACAGGATGCATGGAAGACTACCTTTAAAACCAAATAAGGATTATTTGAGTGGTTAGTTATGTCATTTGGGCTTTGTAATTCTCCGACAACTTTCATGTGTGTGATGAATGAGGTATTCGGGCCTTTCCTAGATAACTTTGTGATTGTGTATTTAGATGACATTCTTATTTTTAGAGGGGCTTGGGATGAACATGTAAGGCATGTAAAGCAGGTATTGGATACTTTGAAAAGGGAAAAGTTGTATTTAAAAATGTCTAAATGTGAATTTGGCAAGACTACACTTGTATACTTAGGTCATATCATGGGAGGAGGACAATTGAAAATTGATGTAATTATAAAATGGCCTAAGCCAAAAAGTGTAACCAAGATCCGGAGCTTCTTGGGTGCATTCCAATATTAGAGGAGATTTATTCCCAACTTCTCTTTATAGAAGCTCCTTTGCATGCCTTAACCAGTGTGGAGAACACTTTTCATTGGGAAGAAAAGCAACAAAAAGCTTTCGACACTTTGAAGGAGAAGATTAGTACCGCACCAGTATTAGCACTGTTGAATCTTCAACAACCTTTTGAGATCGAGACAGATGCCAGTGGATATGCTATGGGTGCAGTATTAATGCAATATCATAAGCCTATTTGTTACCACTCTAAGACTTTTAACCAAGCTGTTGTTAACTATCCTACATATGATAAAGAGTTGTATGCATTAGTTCAAAGCGTAAAGAAATGGAAGCACTACTTGTTAGGGAAAGAAACAATCATACATATAGATCACCAGCCCTTACAGTATCTCCAAGCACAGACCAAGCTGCAACAATCTCGACACTACAGATGGATGGGTTTTCTACAACAATTTCATTTGGTAATCAAGTACAAGAAGGGTACAAGTAACAAGGTAGTCGATATGCTTTCTAGACCTCCTATTGTTGCTTATATTATTTTGAAGAATACTTCTTTATCTCATGATAGTTATGTATAACAATATGCCATCGATGAAGATTTTAAAGAAATATATGAGAAACTAACCCATGGTGCATAGGTAGAGAACTGTTGTCTACAGGGAAAATTACTCTATCATCTTGGGAAGCTATGTATTCCTACAAGTGAACGAGTCCATGTAATATGAGAAGCTCATACTTCTCTTGTGTCTGGGTATTGATAGGAAAAACTATGGCTCATTTGCAGAGGTTTTGTTATTGGCCTCAAATGAAAGCAATTATAACTAAATATGTAAAGGGGTGTGTGATGTGTTCTACTTGTAAGGCCACTAATAGAAAACTAGGGCTATACTCACCCCTTTCTGTTCCATCCCATCCATGGGAAAAAATTTCCATGGATTTTGTAGGGCATTTACCAATGACCAAAGGAGGTCATGATTATTTGTATGTTGTAGTGGATAGGTTTAGCAAGATGTGTATCTTGATGCCATGTAAAAAGTAGATCACTACTAAGCAGACTATTAATATCTTCTTTCAGTATGTTTGGGTTCACTTTGGGTTACCCACGTCCATTGTCTCGGATCGAGATACTCGATTCCTTGGGGATTTTTGGACTAGCTTGTGGAGAATGATGGACACCAAATTAAAGAGGAGCAGTGCTTTCCATCCACAGACCGACAGACATATAGAGGTGGTAAATAGAACAATGGTACTTTTGCTTCGAGGATACTGCAGTAAGCATCCTATGTTATGGGATGAACAGATACCCAATATACAACATGCTTACAACCGAGCTTTACATTCATCCACTCAGAGTTCACCTTTTGAAACATGTTTTGGGTACCTACCAAAGGTTCCTTTGGACTTGATGTATGGGAGAGATGACGATATGAATGAAGAATAAACAGAGGATAGAGCCCACAATTTCATCTAGAGGAACTAGTAAATACACCAGGCAGTCAGGAAACAGTTGGAGAAAAGTCAAGCATACGATAAAGCTCGACATGACAAGCACATGGTTGATCATTAGTTCTAGGTTGGAGACCGGGTATGACTTCACATCAACAAGGAACGATTGAAGGGTGAAGGCAAGAAAGTCAAGCCCATCCAATATGGACCCTTCACTATCTTGGAGAAAAAAGGCACTAATGTTTTTTGTTTATATCTTCCGCCTTATATGCAGATTTAGTCCATTGTGAACGTAAAGAACTTGAAACTTTTTGAGCCTCCCATGATCATGGGTCAAGATGAGGAAGTTTCAATACCCTTAGTTGATGAGTTTGCACCTGATTACTTGGATGAGTTACAAGAAGATATCATCCTGGAAAGAAGGACAAGGACTTCACGCAGGGGTGATGTTGATTATCTTTGAGTAGGCTTAAAGGGCACACATCTAAGTAAGGCAAAGTGGATTGAGAATGACAAAGTGGGGGGACTCTTTCCTCACTTACCAATTGATTGATGAAAGCTTTTGGTGGTCCAAAAATCTCTCAGTGGGAAGGTGTGATCCAAAAAGGATCCAGAGAAGGATAAGAACAACTAAAAACTTACAGAGGCAACTCAGGATGCTCAGAATGGCTTCAGCAGATAGAGAAAGGGAAAAAAATTCAAATTTCTCAAAACTCAGTGAAAATGGCATGATCGCGAAGAGCGTGTCGCAAGATTTCTAGCGTTGCAAACGACTCGTCAATCGGAGTTACGAATCAAAAGATATAAGTCGTCAAAGTTTTGGTCAACCTAGCCTAGTTAGCAGGTATGAGTCAGCATCTGTACTTCTGATGTCAGCATCAATACGAATGACATCATAATCCGTACAACATATGTGGAAAGTACAGAGGGAGACACGTGTCCTGCTGACGTCATCATGATGATGTGGCAGCACGAGAGACTGTCACGTGTCACACAAATTTGGACTTTTCAGGCTGACTTGTGGACCAATGAAAAAGTGCCACGTGGCATCCATACGATATGTGGCAGGATGACTATGCAAAGGTAGTGAAGTGGGCCAATGATTGGCTTCCACGTGGCAGCGTGCAAATGTACAAGGAGGGCACGTGACCAAAAATTTAAAATATATATATATATTAAAGAGACCCGCCAAATCTTGTGATTGTTCCACCAATTTAGCAGGATATTTGTCGTTTTAGTAACCGCTCGCCATATTTGGAAAAGCCCACCAAAAATTTGTTAAAAACACATGCCAAAAGTGGAGTCCACGGGATTCGATCTCGGGACCTCCGCTAACCTACGCCCTAACTTAGTCTTCGCTAACCACTCCACCAATGGACTCACTTATTACATAACCGTCTACTTTTTGTATTAAAAGGGGTGTTTTCCAATGCATTCGGAGAGAGAGAAGAGGCAGACCAAGTGCGTCCATACGGTATGGATTTGGGCACAGTTTTCTAGAATTGGCATGGATTTCGAGACAATCCAATCATTCATTCACAGAGGCAGTGGCATGGAAACCGAGGCAGGGGTGTATTTTGGGCCTGAAAGTGTCAGACTCGGATCGAGGTGTGGAGACAATCATTTTTAGGTAAAACGAAGCCACGAACGCAGTGGTGGTGTTAGTTTTCTGATCTGAGCAAATATTTTGTAGCTTAACTCCAGAATGAGGTATACTTATGTATTTTGCCCAATTCTTTTGTGTAGTTAATAAAAAGGCCTACCCATATGAGAGCAGGACCCAGAGACGTAGTCCACCAGGGACAAACTCTGTTATCAAGTTCTTTGTGTTCATATTGCATGATTATGTCTCTTTCCTTTTGAGTTTTTCCTTCTTTATGGTGTACTTTAGTTTATGCTCATTTTATACAATTCTTTAATAAGTCATCAGATGAAAAGATCCCAGATCAAGATCATTCAAAAACAAATACTTGGAAACACTACACTTCACATCCAATGTATGACATCACATGTATTTATTCTAGTGACATGAATTTAATGACATCAATGAATAGATGTCATAGTTATATAAGAGTTTGGGCAAGAAAGGAGACATCAAATGAGAGTAATAGTAGGAGATAACAAAGATTGCACACTAGAATGCTAACTGTAAATTCTCTTACAAATTTCGTTACAAGATCATTCAAAAACAAATACTTTGCAACATTGCACTTCACATCCAATATATGACATCGCATGTATTTATTCTAGTGACATGAATTGAATGACGTTAATGAATAGATGTCATAGTTATATAAGATTATGTTGTATTTATATAATATTAAAACTCCACACTTAGGCTATCTATGTTTGAAAAAAATTACATTGGACCAAAAGACATCGAATTCGTTGGTCAATGTGTGATAAAACTAATTTAAATATTATGAAAAAATAATTATTTTGTTAAACATATATACAACATTGGATAGAAAAAAAAAATATTTATAGTCAAAGTCAATTATGAATGGAATGTTATAATCATGGCCTTTGGCATGGACTAATCTGGAAAATTTAGAGGAACTTATTTGAACGCAGCACATGAGAGAAGCTTTCACTATCATCTCTAGTGCATTTTGAATTAAATCTTCCATTCCTTCCCTCAATCGAGGTCGTTCTTTAAGCTGCTTCACATATTTGGCCAGTTTGTACATTTCGTCCAAAAGACAGAGGCACTCATCTCGGTTGGCAGAAACGACTTCGAATCTTTCCAAAACATGTGAGACTACAAGAAGACCTGCAGTCGCCCAGTGTGCCTGCCCTATTCCATTCAGGAGGCTCGTAATACCTTTCTGAACATCATAAAAGAAAGAGAATTTCAGCAACATTTAGATCTAATTTTATTTAGTTGATTATGAAAATCCCACTAACATTTAATACGCACCAAAGAGGAAGCAACCTCTATTGCCTCTGACAGGACCTCCTTTGATTTCACGAAGACTGAACTTTTCGGCAGGTGGTGACCACTGGACCGTTTTTTATCCAACTCATTTTTCTATGAAAAAAATAAATATGTTAAAATTGGTGTGCACAGACATACTAACAATGCTCTTCGATGTAATTTAGGATATAAAAGTTAGTGATCCACCTTACCTTCATGAATTCCATAAGCTCTGATATATGCTGGATGAGGCCTTCAAGATTGACATTGCCATCTCTTTTGTCAACTTTAGCATCTTCACTTATTTTCTTAATAATATCCGACTCCGTTGGAAAGCTGCAAGAAGGGCCACCACTTGCTGGAGCAACCTACGTTGGAATGGCAGAAGTGGAGGCACACTCTGTAGAAGAAGAAGCATAATGAGTGTTAGATATTAATCATTTCACCCCTGAATAAATGACGTAGCAGTGGCGTCTTGACCTTTCAAGACTCGACGATTAAACACTGATTTACTGATTTGTCCTAACTAACTTAAGCGGTGGCCATCTTAACCTTTGAAGGCCACGAGATACCATCACCGCCTTGATTAAATTTTTTTGAAGATCGAAGGGGCAATTTTTGAATTTTTGTTAGTTTTTAAATACCATAAACGAATTGTAATCGAGTTAGTTTCTTGAAGCACATTGAATATAATTTGTTATTCTGTATTTGGAGGTATTTTCTCCGTTTTTACTTAGTTTTTATTGAGTTCGTAAACTCTGGTCGGGGATTTCTCTTTTGGGACATCCACCGGCTTATGTGATTGACTCGCTCACCTTCCAAACGCTGAAACCTGAAGTGTTGGGCTCACAGCCTATTCGCGTTTCGCGATTCAACAATATTCGTTTTGTTTTCTTTTTCTGTTGGGTGTTCGTAAACACCAAAACCCGAACGTCGATGTGTCTCTGTTTTTCACATTTGGTATCAGAGCCAACAGTCCATCTTGCTATTTGCTCAGTTCAGTGCAGATAATTCATGTTGGTGCCCAATTTTACCTTCTTGTTTTCCTGCGTGAAGGTTTATTTAATTCCTTTCAAAGTTTATATAAATTGTTGCGTCTGGTAGTAGTTCTTCTCAGGTTTAGGTTCTTGTCCTGAGCAAGAAGTCATATGACTCTTGGTATATTTGAATGAGGATGATTTTGCATTCTCAGGATTTATGGACTTATGTTATTGATGGTTATGTTGAGCCAGCCGATGCAGCAACAGAATTGACTCTCTCTAATGTTGTATGTGTTTTGCTGAAGAAAAACAGGAAAAAGGATAACAAGGCTCTTGGATTAATCCAAGAATGATTAAATGAATCCATTTTTATGAAGATTTCTAGTGCTGCATCTTCGAATATGGCTTGGGACATCCTTGAAACCTGTTATCAAGGTGTGTCCAAGGTGAAGACAGTCAAGTTGCAGAACTTGAGAAGGGACTTCGAAAATCTAAAGATGAAGGATAATGAAAGTGTTTATACTTTCATGACTCAAGTGATGAGTGTTGTGAACCAGCTCAGGCAGTATGGAGATGATGTTGAGAATAAGAGAGTTATTGAGAAACTGCTGAGAAGTTTACCCAAAAAATTTGAACAAGTAGTTGTACCCATAGAGGAATTTAAAAATTTAAGTCAAATGCAAATTGATGAATTAACTAGTTCTCTTGTTGCTCATGAATCTAGGATATCTAGATATGAAGAAGGATCAATGGAGCATGCTTTCAGATCCCAAATTCATGTTACTGGAGGCAAAGGCAGAGGAAGGTCTTATAATCGTGGAAGAGGAGGTACATTTTTTGGTCGAAGGGACAACATAACCGAATCAAAGTCTGAGGAGAAGTTCCAGCAAAATCCTCCTAATTTAAGAGGGAGCAGCAACAAACCCTGGCAGCAAGAAAATCAGAGGTATGATAAATCTAAAGTTCAATGTTATTATTGTAAGAAGTTTGGGCATTTTCTAACAAATGTTGGAAGAAGCAGGCAGATGCTGGAAAGAAGTCTGCACATATCACAAATGAGTCTGAGGATGATCAAAATCTTGTGTTCTTGACTTGTAATGTCACTCAGGAAAGTGCTAATGATATTTGGTTTTTGGATAGTGGTTGCAGTAACCATATGACTGGTAATAAGGATTTATTTTCTTCTATTGATACTAGTATTCAGTCTGAAGTAAAACTGGGAAATGACAGTAAGGTTACATTTAATGGTAAAGGTGTAGTTCCAGTTTACACTAAGAATAATCAGAGAAGAAATATTGACGATGTTTATTACGTGTCTGGTTTAAAATGCAATCTTATTAGTGTTGGACAGTTGTTGGAGAAAAAGTACAAAGTGTTCTTCAAGAACAAGGTATGTACATTCTATGATAAATTACCCAGCAAATAGTTGATTGCAAGAGTAGAGATGACCAAGAATAGAATGTTTCCACTTGTTATGAGAAATGATTTGAGTGGTCCTTTGAATGCTTATAAAGTTGTAAGTTTAGATGAATCTTGATTATGGCATTTGAGATATGGTCATTTACATTTTGGTGGCTTAGATCTATTACAGAAGAAGCAGATGGTAAAGGGGTTTCCCTGTATCCAACAACCTGCAAGCTCTTGTGAGAGCTGTATACTTGGGAAGCATTACAGAGAGAAATTTGTTTCAGGTGTTTCCTACAGAGAAAAAGCTCCATTGGAAATTGTCCACACAGATTTGTGTGGACCTATGCAAACACCTTCTTTGATTGGTAGTGTTTATTTTATGACTTTTATTGATGATTTCAGTAGGAAGACTTGGTTGTATTTGTTGAAGCAGAAATTTGAAGCCTTCGAAGTTTTCAAGAGGTTTAAGTCTATGGTTGAGAATGAGAGTGGTCGAACCATTAAGATCCTGAGGTCTGACAGAGGAGGTGAGTATAAATTGAATGAATTCATTGAATTTTATGTTTTTCATGGAATTAAAAGGCAGTTTATTGCTTGATATAATCCACAACAGAATGGAGTGGATGAAAGGAAGAACCGAACCATCATGAATATGGCTCGAAGCATGTTGAAAGAGAAGCATATTTAAAATGAATATTGGGGAGATGCAGTTGTTTGCTCTGTCTATATCTTGAATAGAAGTCCGAACACCGCCTTGATTAAATTTTTTCGAAGATCGAAGGGGCAATTTTTGAATTTTCGCTAGTGTTTAAATACGAGAAATGAATTGTAATCAAGTTAGTTTTTTGAAACACATTGAATATAATTTGTTATTCTGTATTTGGAGGTATTCTCTCCATTTTTACTTAGTTTTTATTGAGTTCGTAAACTCTGTTTGGGGATTTCTCTTTTGGGACATCCATCGGCTTATGTGATTGACCCACTCACCTTCCAAATGCTGAAACCCAAAGTGTTAGGCCCACAGCCTATTCTCATTTTGCGATTCGACAATATTCGTTTTGTTTTCTTTTTGTGTTGGGTGTTCGTAAACGTTGGAATCCGAACGTTGATGTGCCTCCGTGTTAACGAGAAAAAATGATCGTCTGTCAATTGGAAGAATGAGTCTGGTCCGGGGTTGTCTAAATAACCCAAGCCATTTGGTATAACTCGTTCCGACGGGTTTAATGGCTTCGTTAGCCAATCTAAAAGTCCTAAAAGAAACAAATAAAAGAAATGCGATAATTAACTAATTACTAATCACTTATATATATATATATATAT